>APFE031055035.1:39174-165876 GCA_000404065.3 Pinus taeda
CCATCTTCTCACCTTGTATTTGACAGGGGGGGCAATGATGGACATCTACAAGCTTCAAAGTCACATCAAGCGAGCCTGAGCCACAACCTGCCACACCAGTTTCAGAATTGTAGCCAGAGACAAAGATGCCCGTGAACATGCCTTCAGTAGGCAATCTGGGACACTTCCCCTAGGAGAAGACTTCAGCTTCTTGCCAGTTTTGGAAGATTTCCAGGAGCAAAATTGAGAACACTTCCTCTAGCAGAAGACACCAGCTTCTTTCCAGTTTTGGAAGAGTTCCAAGAATTGCATTAAGCATTCCAGAGTTGTTGGTCATCCTTAAACCATCACAGGTTGAGATTTCCCTTTTCAGGTTGAAGTTTTACCTTTTATGCAGTGTGAGACCTCCCTTTTATGGTTGAAGGTTTCCCTCTTTAAAACAATAGGATCACTTCCTCTAGCATAAAACTTCAGTTTCTTGCCAGTTTTGGAAGATTTCCGGGAACTGCACTAAGCGTTCCAGTGTTGGTGGCCATCCTTAAACCACCGCCCTTTATACCAACATTTCAGAGAGCACATTCAACCTAGTGCTGCCATGCATTTTTACACATTTAGTATTACAACTATCTTCTTGGACTCATACATAACACTTTGGATTAAGGGGGGGAATGTTGGACACCTAATCCTAAATGGGTTAGTGTGGAAGTCGAATGGACAAAAGCAGTCCAAGAGACCTTGGGATGTGAATCCCAACGATCACCACATGTACTATAAATGTATATCAAATTGTTAATAAAATTGTATTGCATGATTTATCTTTCCTATTTGTTCTCGCTCACCATGTGTGTTTAAAAAAACATCTGCTTTGACATTTCTATCATTGATGAGATGAGCTCTGATTGATAATCATGAGGTGAACCAAACCTTGCTTCTGCAACCTCAAACTACCTACTCAGCCTAATACACCTAACATTTTTTCTCCCTTTTGAATGGGTGCACTTAGATTTGCAAACCCTGATTATCCTCTTTTCTTTTGACTACCCTCCTATCTAAATGTACCCTTATCTCTTCCAAGGGCCTAGATTAAGCAGCTGGGCTCCTTATTTCTTCTACCTAGCTACTCATCTGCCAAGCTTGAACTGTTTGGACAGATATTCTTTCTCTATTCTACAATAGCAATTTAAACATGGCATGGTCCAGCTTGAACTGTTGGGCCACCCATCAAATGTAATAAGAAGCAGTATCTCCACATGGTGAACTTGCAAATGAGATAGCAGTGACATCTTGATTGGTCATTTCCCTGGTCTTTGGTTTAGGGTTCATTTCCACTATTTTTCTGACCAATTGATTTTCTTGCCTTTTGATTATTCTTTTAAGGCATACCCTCTTTTCATTTTTTACTTTTCCTTGTCTGTATACAAAATATGGAACCTTTGCAGCATGCAGAGATGAACATATTTAGCACTTCCACTGTCAATCATGAACAATGAAACCTATTGGTATAGGAACCTAACAGTGGCTCCACCTGGGGATGGCTTTTCCTGGTGAAAAGCCAAGAACAACAGGTCAGATTGCCTTATTTTTCAATTCTTGCTGTAGTCTGAAACTTCCTTGTTTTGGAGGCCATTGATCTAAATCCTTGTAACCTGTATGCAGTGCTTTTTAAAGCCGATCTGTGTGAAATTACAGCTCTCTTTCTTGCTGGTTTCTCTAAGCGCTTATCATTATCTGCATACTTCCCAATTCTTTCTCTTGAATTCTTATGATGGATTCAACATATATCTCAAAAAGTGATGTAGTTGCTTGGTTTTTCTTCAAAATTTGCTGCATTTAGTTCCTTATCTAACTGTTGTAAATAAAAATGCTGAAAATACAAATATTTATATACAATATGTAGTTGTGTTAAGTTCGTCAAAGGGAATCAAAATAATGTTTGAGCATTCTCCCATTGACTGGGCCTTCTTCAGTATTTGTGCCATCCAAACTCTTGAGAAAATAGGTGTTGTTACCTTGTACAGCTTGAATCACAAATGGTCCTTTCCAAAGAAAATCAAATTTCCCATGTTTCCCTTTTTCTTCCCTCTTGGAGTCCCATTTCAGCACTTTGTTTCCTATGAAAAAGTCTTCAGCTTTTGTTCTTTTATCAAAGATCTTCTTGAGTTTATCTTGTAGTATCTAAGTTCTGTGATATACTTCCTCTCTTGTTTGCTGCAAGTGAATGGTTTGATTGATCCTTCTCTGAATATTATTGGGCTCTGCTTGTATTTCTTGCAGCAACTTGATCACAGGGATTCCTAAAGAAGAGGGGAATCTTGCCTCCATTCCATAAGTCAACTCATATGGGCTTGTTCCAATGGATCTTTTGGTAGTCAACCTATCTTCCCACAGTGCATTCACAAGTTTTTTATGCCAATTCTTTTTATTCTCTTCTAGGACCTTCTTGATAATGTTGATGAGGCTTTTGTTGGAGAATTTAGCTAGGCCATTACCTTGAGGGTAATAGGTTGTGGAATGACCTAGGGTAATATGGTATTTGTGACAAAAACTGATCATTCTTTTGGACTTAAAGGCAACTGCATTATCTGTAATGATCTTTTCTGGATAGCCAAATCTAGATAGGATATTTGTCTCTATGAATTGTATAATGATTGAGTCATTGGCTTGCCTATAAGGGATGGCCTCTATCCACTTGGTAAAGTAATCTGTGGCTGTCAAAATCCATCTATGATGGCCAGAAGATGAAGGGTGAATTTCCCCAATGAAGTCTAAACCCCATTGTTGAAATGGTGCTTCAGTTGAAATAGGTTTAAGGGGCAGGGGTAGTAGTTTTTTCTTGCCTTCAAAGATTTGGCATTTATGGCAGGACATTACAAATTTTCTAACATCAACAAACAAGGAGGGCCAATAAAATCCAGCCCTTAGGATTTTATCCATTGTTGATTTCCAATACAAGTGTCCTCCACAATCTCCTGCATGGAATTCCTTGAGGATTTTGTCAGTTTCATCCAATGTTAGACAATTAAGCAAAATACCTTCATGATTTTTCCAAAACAACATATTATCTATGATACAAAACTTTGAAGCTTTCATTTTCAAGAATCTCTTTTTGGTTCTAGATAACCCTGGAGGAGCTTGCAGGTTTAACAATACAAAACATATGTCAGTGTACCAAGGTGATTGTAAGAACGCTTGATTGATCTGTGGAGTCACCATCTCCTGCTCGTTATCTAGTTCATTGATGTCTAGGGATTGAAAGTTAGTTCCAGTCATTAGTTTAGCTAGCCCTTGTCCTTTTATGAGTTTTGTTGTCTTTATCTCAATGTCATATTCTAAAATGTTGGCTATCCATTTGCCTCTTTTGCCTTCAATTCCCTCTTGAGTAAGAATGTCTTTAACCACTGCATTAGGAACATAGGAAATTATGTGAGAGTACAAGATATAGACTCTGAAATCTTTTATGGCCTTCACAAGGGCATATGCCTGCTTCTCCAGGATTTGGTATTTGAGTGGGGCATCTTTGAGTGCTTTGCTGAAAAAGCAATGGGTTTCTCATGTCTTGAATCATCTTTTTGTAATAGGACAGCAGCAATAGTATGCTCATATGCAAAGGAAAAGATTATGAAGTCTTTATCAAACCTGGGACTTGTAATAATAGGTGTTCTTGTCAAAGCTATTTTGATTTCCTCAAAGGCCTGCTTGTCTTCCATTGTCCATTTGACTTTAGAATCTTTCTAGAGCATATTATTCAGTAATCTTATCAGCTCGACCAAATTGGGAATGAATCTTCTCAAGAAGTTAATCTTGCCTAAAAAAGCTTGTAGTTCTTTGATGTTTCTTGGATGAGGCACTTGAAGGATAGCTTGAATTCCGTCCGGGTCAATTCTTATACCATCTTTTGAAATTATGTGACCTAGGAGTTTGCCCTCTTCTAGGCCAAACAATGAATTCTTTGGGTTTAATGATATGCCATATTTTCTACAAATTAGAAACACTTGTCTGAGATGTTTTAAATGTTCTAGGTCTGATTTTGAGAAAGCAGTGAGATCATCAAGGTATATGACTAAGAAATCATGGATTTCCTTAGCAAAGGATATGTCCATTGCCCTCTGAAATGTGGCTCCTGCATTCTTGAGTCCAAAAGGCATTTTGACATATTTAAAAGTTCCCCAGGGTGTTGTAAAGGTTGTTTTGTCTTGGTCATCCGGGTGAACTAAGATCTGATTGAATCCTGAGAAGCCATCTAACAATGAAATCCTTGAAGCCCCCACTACCCTTTGTAGGATATGGTCCATTTTTGGTAAGGGGTAGTGGTCTTTGAGAGAGACTTTGTTAAAATTTCTCAAGTCAACACAAAGTATTACCTCTCCAGTTTTCTTTCTAGTGGGTACTAGATTTGAAATCCATTCAGAAAATCTGATAGGTGCAATGATTCCAGCTTCAAACATTCGTTTAACTTCTTTTTCCCTTAGGGGAAGGAGGACTGGATTAACCCTCCTTAACTTTTGTTTAAAAGGTTTCTGGTTTTCTTTCAAGGGTATTGTATGTTGGATGACTGAAGTATCATAGGACTTGAGGTCCTCATAACTCCATGCAAACACATCTTGGAACTCTTTAAACAACTCAATGTATTTCGGTTTTTTGTCAGGAGGTAATGTTTTGGAAAGTTTTATCATTTTAGGATTTTCTATGGTCCCAATGTTACAGTCTTCAATTTCTGCATTTAGGGGCTGCATTTTTGGCTTTCTAGGAACGTCATTTGAGTGAAAAATATCTTTTAAGGGTGTTAAACCTATGGGCAGGAAATTATCCTTTAGTTCGATTACTTTAGATTCTTCAATTATTTCACCAAAGTCTGTTTGTTCTAGCTTTTGTAAATTTGTGCAGTCAAAGGTTGTTGGATGCAAAATCCGATTTGCGGTTTCAGTTGATATACCTGGTTCAACTTTATCAACTTGCTGTTGATCATCCATAGTGCTTGTGTCTATGTTTATATTTGAGAATTCTTCTTTCAATTTCAAGAAATTATTTATTTGGGTGTCATTCTCAAATACTTGCCAATTTTTTACATTATCTGGGACATCAGGTTTGTGTTTGATCTCAGTAGTGAAGTGGTGATTGGGCTCAAAAGGAAGTTTACAAGTGCTGGCAAAAGTTGCCAAACTATGTGCATGTAAGTTGTGACTTCTTGGAATTTTAGTGAGCTGGAATTCTAAGAAGTTGTTAAGTAATTCAGTGGCTTCTCCCCTGTAAGACCTTAGCCTGATATCGTTTATAACAAAATTTCCCTTCATCTGTTGTATAATCAAATCCGAGTCCCCTAAAATTGAAACCTTAGTTGCCCCTAGCTTTCTAATTTGTTTGAGACCCAATATACGGGCTTCATATTCAGCCATGTTGTTTGTACATCTGAAATTTATCCTATATGCATGACCTTGAGCATGGTCATTCTGCATGTTGTGTATCCAAACACCTGCCCCTGCTCCTAATTTGTTCACTGACCCGTCAAACTCTAAGTACCATAAGGTTTCATGATTATGGATAGCTTTAATAGTTTTGCAAGCTTGTTCAGTAGGCAGGTTTGGCTTTTGTAACTCATGTGATATGTCATTTTGGTTAGTTGCATCAATCATGTCAATAATCTTTTGGTTTTGAGCCCTAGATTGTTCATTCATGCATTATGTTTGTGTTGTTTTCAGGAGTTTGACATTAGTTTTGGGACACATGTTAGCATTGTATAAGATAAATGAATCCATGTCAGAGTGAATGGAATAGATGGGGAAGTTTTGAGGCTTTTCTTGACTGCTAACCACATATTTCATCAGTGTTTCCCGGTATAGTCTCTTTGGCTGGCCAAAGACTGAAAGTATGGCATAGGACATGTCTAGCTGCAAGGATCCCTGGAGTTTAGCACCCCAAGATCTAGACGAGAGCATACCATACTTAGGTGGAATGTCAGCTACCACCACATCCATCAAGATAGTCTTAGCTGGATATTGGACTAAAGAAACACAAAGATCTTTTATAAGGCCCAGTTACCTGACCTGGCTAGAATCAAATGAGAACAGGTCTTTGTAGGGTCTTGTGATGTCTAGGTCTAGCTTTTCCATCACTGATTTGGGCATTAGATTATGGGAAGCACCTGAGTCAAACATTACATTGTGCAACACTTTGTCATGAATGTTTAAGCTCGCATAGAACGGAGGAACACCTCCATCTACTGATTTACCATTGAATTCTGGACCAAAAATTAGTTTTGGTTGATCATCCAAAACATTGACTGCATCCCTATTCTCTGATATTTGCAGTGACCTATTGATTTGTTGTCTGTAAACTTCATGTTTGGACAATTCGGAGAGAGGAATGGCTATTTTCAGCTTGCCAATTTCTGTTTCTAAGTTAAAAGGTTTTTCTGTCTGATTCTTTATATTTAGGGGAGCAAGCTTCTCTTTATCAGCTGGTCTTTCTTTGAGTTTCTTTTGGTTATGGGTAGTGTTATCAGGTACATATGATTTGCCATTGTTTTCTGGAGGGTTATTCAAATATTCTGTTGGAGAATGGGGTGTGAATGAATGGTTTCTTGAAGGCTGTAAGTCTAATACATCTTCCACAGTAACTTCCTTTGGGTGTGTTTTATCAGAGGATTCTATTGGGACAACTTTATCCTTTGTTTTCTTCAGCTGTTTAGCATCTTTCAGCTTGGTAGTTTCAGGCACATCTATGGTTCTGCTTCTCAATTTGTACTGTTTATGAACCTCATAGACTGCGGCATCATAGCCTTCTCTAAAATCAAATGAATCTCCATATTTAGTTTGAAATTGGTTGAATTCATGGGCCTCTTGGTCATCTTGGGTTAGGAAAACTTGTTGTTTTCTATCTAGGCCCATTAAGTTAATATCAGGGTCCTCTGTCGGTTCACTTGAGGTTGAGGCCTCTGCATAATTCTCTTGAAATGGAGTTCTGATATTCTGGTCAGGTCCAGTCCTTCCAGGAGTAGGGTTTTGGCCTTTTCTAAAGTTTGGAGTTCTTGTTGAGTTACTTGGTTGGCCTTCCCAGGATGATTTTCTTTCAATGGTCTCTACCCTATCTCCCAATCTGTCCATTCCTTTGATTATTGCTTCAAGTTTTTTCTCAAATGCTGAAGGTTCTTCTTTGAATGTTGTTCTTCTTTCAGTTCTAGCCCGGTTTCGTTTGGCAATCAAATTTTCCTCTACACTAACAACTACATTCTGCATGTCTGCTAGGCTTGGAGGGGCTCTTTCCCTTAGCTGATATGCCATGTCTAAATCAAATCCATCAGGGAATTTGATCAAGGCTAAGTCAGGTGGGGGTCTAAGGTTTTGTGGGATGGCATTGTATGCATTGTTAAATCTAGCACAATAGTCTTGGACAGTTTCTTGCGGACCCCTTTTTAAATTGTCATACTCAGTTAATATATGTAAAGGGTCTTTCTTATTTTCCCATCTGTTTAAGAAGACTTGATATAGGGCCTCGGGATCACCTATGGAGTTTGCAGTAAGTGACCTAAACCGGGTCCTTACATCACCAGTTAGACTTTGAACAAAGATCTTCATTCTCACACCATCATCATCAATTTCATAGTTTTCAAAATAGTCTTGCATCTTCTTGGTGTGTAGTTGGGCTGTATAGGAACCAGCACCATCAAAATAAGTGATCTTACTTTGATAATCCTGAGGCATAACCCCTGGATTTGTAGGTAGCTGTAAAGGAGCATAACGATTTGCCATACTTACAGGGATTAATGGGACAACAGGAAGAAATGGGATAGTTGGAACAGTAGGGACGATGGTAGATATATGTGTAGTAGACGGAGAAGTGGAGAAGGTGTTTTGAGAGGTGGATGAAGAACTAGGGGAGGTAGGAGTAATATGAGGACGAACTGAAGTTTTAGCAGGGGTTGGAATATAGCTTTGTTGAACTGCTTCAGGACTTGAATCAACAAAATCTTCTTGTTGCTCTTGTTTTCTAAGGATCTTAGGGATTAAATTGGGATTTTAAAAAACAAATGGAGGATCTGGGTCAGGATTTGACCTTGTGTAACGAGTTTTCTTCTTTGGAGCTAGCTTCTAGATTTGTTTTTTGGTGTTTTTCTAGGAATGCTTTCAATCATAGCTTTAGACAATACTTCACAGGAGATTCTTTTGAAACATAGGAAGCTTGATATCTCCTTTGACTATGTTGAAACAGGGAAACTGATTTTTTCCCCAGTGGAGTCGCTAATGATGTTATCACTCAGGTTGTTCCCTGCTTCCTGTAGGGAATATGGCCGAGGTAACCACTAACCAATCCTTTAGCTGCAGGTCCTAGCCTACCTACAACTAGAGAGGGCTCTCTCTTTGAAATTTAGCTTTGTTTTGGAGTATTTTAGGCTAGTTATGATGCACTGGTTTTGTTTTAAATTTGGTTGGATGATGATTTCAAACAGAATTGGTATGCTAATTATAGAACAACTTAAACCATTGGGCAATGGAGTTAATGATGGTGTACTGCTGAAGTATTTCTTGGGGAAATGGTATTGCTACAGAGCCAGACAGGCATCCATGGAACAATTCTTCAAATCTGGGAGATGATCGCATGAAATCAGGGAATGGAAGGCATTCAAGGATCTTTCACTATGATGATAGAGGGAAAACGTGAGAATATTATCTAGGAGCAGTTAAGAATTCCTAGACAACATTCATAATGATAGAATCAGTTCAAACATGAGCAATTAAGAATTCATATGTATGACTAATTATGAAGAAAACACAGTTAGAAATAGAGATTGAGCAGAGGGTGCATTCAAACAAGTCCTGAGCTATTCTTCTTCACTGTTACTAAGATCATGAAACATATGTGAATTTTGCAAACACAGAAAGACAAAACATAGTTTAGAATAACTTATTGTTCAATCAAACGACACCGAAATTCTGTAGCATAGCGCAGTTCATCACTTCCACTTTCAGACAGTGCAGAGACCAGGAACCTCACTAGCAATTTGTAGTAAAAGTCTAAAATTTACAGCGCAGCTCTTCAGAGAGAGAATCACCCACCAACCCCAAATACATTCTCTAGGGAGGTATATATATAAAAATGAGATACAAAAATATCTAGCCGATGAGTCTTCATGCAATAAATTATATAACCAACCCTTCAATGAAGTAGATGAAGGAAATTAATGCTGTAGTAATTGTTGGTATGCTAGCTGTCCATTTGTCAGAAAAATTTGACTTTTTGGGACCAACTGAGTTGCCCGAGGCCTGAGCTTTTAATTTGTGTTTTTTGGGCTTGCTGCCCTGCTGATTTGCTGAGTCATTGCTCTGACTTCCATCTACCTGTTGTCTTCATACTTTGTTGGGTGTCTACGTACTCAACTTTGCTGACCTGTAGCTGACCAAAAAACTGAAGCTGAAAAAGGAGGAAAAGACCAAAATTACCTGGGCAAAATTTCCAGTATTTCTTGCCACCAATCATCTGGAGGCAACTGATGTCTTCTTATCTTTATGAGTGTTTCATCAGCCTCTATGTACCTATAGAAATTGTGTGGGACCTCAAACAGATGATTGATTTCATGCTCAATATAAAACAGGTCTTCCAATTTGTCATAAAGAGATTGCCCAGGGGGAGGTCCTGCTTCTTGTGAAGAACTTGAAGATGCTGTAATCTGATTTGCAACATAGTTATTGATCGTGGTCATATATTGTTCACAGGACAATAGCTTTTTAGCACTAGTCAATAGGCTGGGTAATCCTCTGGTCTGTAATGCTCTTATTTTTATTTTGAAATCATTAATTTCTGCCTGCATTTCCTGACACTTTCTTTCCAGAGTTTGCACAAAATTTCTCAAAGTCAGCACCTTTTTAGCTGTCATTATAGTATCTATCCTGCTATTGATATATAATGCTGCCAATTCCTCTTTGGTATGAGTGTTTAGGAAATGGATCATTTTATTGGCCTGCTCAGGCATAATCCCCAATGCTGCTCTGGCCCTATGAGTTTCAAATTGAGCTATGCCTGTCAACTCTATTTGCTCATGTATGGCCTGAATTGATTGCCATTGGTCACTGATTGATTTTCCAATTTTGGCCCACAAGATATTTTTAATTTCAGCTAGGATTTTTTCTAGAGCTAGTTCTTTCTCTAAGGCCTTTATTTTGCTATCTAAGGCTTTTATCTCCCTTTGCTTCTCAGCCAAAGTCATCTTGGACTTGTCATAGTTTGGCTAACTTTTCTTTGGCCTCTTTCACCTCTATCACCTGAATTTCTAGCTCTTTGACTACTTTCATCATGTCTTCCATACTCATGCTAGATTCAGGTGTTGTTGTTGCTGCTGTAGCATCCGTAGTTGATGTAGCTGTTGTGGATGCTGAAATGATAGGAGGGATTGCTACTGCTTGTGTGGGAGGATCAGTGACAATAGTTGGAGCTGTTTGAGGTGGCTGGGAGGTAGACTCTCCCTGTTTGCCTTGCAATGCTCTCTCCAATTCTTCCTCCATCGGTAGTATTCCTTGGTTCATCCTCATGAGCAGATCCATGGTATCATCAATTTCTTTTTCTTTCACAGGCTCTGCAGTTTGAGGGTGGATAGTTGTAGGTAGCTTTGCTTGCTTTCTGAGTGCAGCAATATCATCCTCCTTTTTCTTCATAAGGGCCCTGATGCCCTTCAACTTGGGAATTTGTAGGCTTCAAGCATGAAAACGGAGAAAAATGGGAAGAAGAGGGGCGAAGATGGTGAAATTTAGCAAATACCTGGTTAAAGTCGCCGAGGGTGGTTGAGCTAGTACAATGGCGAACGATGGAGACGAATTTGAAGGTGGCAGCAGCTCAATTGGTTGATTTTCGAACTTTGGAGGCAAACGGGCGAAAACAGCATAAATATCTCTTCCACTATGACCGATGAAAATGACTAACAAACAGTCGAAAACACGTGCTTTTATTAAAATTTTGGCATATTTGTGCTTTTGGCGCTTTTTCACGATGACGTCATTGGCGGGTCCTGGGTACGGCAGGATGACATGGAGTCTGATGAGGATAACGACGTGGCATAGGACACGGTGGCAAGGTGTGGACGTGGGCGGATGAAGTGGCAATGATGTGGAGCAGCGGTGGGAACTAGGTTTATGACGTTATGAAGACGTGGCTCTGACATTAGAGGCGGGGGAGTAGTATCTGGTTTCTCCCCGCACCGCTTTTTAGCACATGCGGTATTGGGGGAGGGGCCTCTGAACACGCTGGGAGGTTGACACGTGGCGGGGGTACGGCAGGGAAACTCCCCATCCCCCAGACGCTAAACATCGCCAGTTCGGGATTTGAAAACGACCGCCCACCGTCAGATTTGGAGCACAGGGTATTGGACAACAGACGGGTAAGTGGGGCGGCGGATGGTTAAGTATGGGACCCGACCGAATGTAATATTAAAATATCAGCAGGGGTGGGTTTAAACTTTGGTTCGAGGGCTTTTCTGTGTATGCGCCCGTTTCATGTTTAATTTAACATTTAAACAAACATTTAAACATTAGCGCGAGGGGGAAAAATAATGAAGTTTGTGAGCGGGGGGGGGGTACTATGGTTATCAATTTTAACCAAGGGTTGAATTAATTCCATAGTTTTAGGGTGGGGAAGGGTTAATATTAGTCCCAAATGGACTAAATATTTCCCAAGACTGACTTATATAGCTATATTTCTATGGGGTGGGATATTAAAATAAATTTTTGGGGTTTTATATAGTTTTTTGTAGAACTAGGGGTAGGGAAGTAACTTAGGGAGCTAAATAGTAAAATTAGATGTTAATATGACTTTGTGGGGTGAAAATGTAGGGGAAGATGCTAAGTTTATGCAGTGAAACTTAGTGATAGGAAATGAGTGGAGCTTAGAATAATGATGTTTACACAAGAAATGTGGTTTCTTTTCCTTGAGTAAACTCAGATTTTGACTTGGTACTTTTCCTAGAATGAAGTGAAATAGGACTTTTGGGAAGATCCCAATGTCCTTGAGGGGATGTTAGTAAATGATCTTTGGGGGAATGAAGGGAAATTAGTCATGCCTCCAAAGTTCTGCCATTAAACATCTGCTTTGACATTTCTGTCATTGATGAGATGAGCTCTGATTGATAATCATGAGGTGAATCAAACCTTGCTTCTGCAACCTCAAACTACCTACTCAGCCTAATACACCTAACATTTTTTCTCCCTTTTGAATGGGTGCACTTAGATTTGCAAACCCTGATTATCCTCTTTTCTTTTGACTGCCCTCCTATCTAAATGTACCCTTATCTCTTCCAATGGTCCAAATTAAGCAGTTGGGCTCCTTATTTCCTCTACCTAGCTACTCATCTGCCAAGCTTGAACTATTTGGACAGATATTCTTTCTCTATTCTACAAGAGAAATTTAAACATGGCATGGTCCAGCTTGAACTGTTGGGCCACCCATCAAATGTAATAAGTAGCAGTATCTCGACATGGGGAACTTGCAAATGAGATAGCAGTGACATCTTGATTGGTCATTTCCCTGGTCTTTGGTTTGGGGTTCATTTCCACTATTTTTTTGACCAATTGATTTTCTTGCCTTTTGATTATTCTTTTAAGGCATACCCTCTTTTCATTTTTTACTTTTCCTTGTCTGTATACAAAATATGGAACCTCTGCAGCATGCGAGATGAACATATTTAGCACTTCCACTGTCAATCATAAAAAATGAAACCTATTGGTATAGGAACCTAAGAGAGTGAGTCGTCCTACCTCCCTTTGGCCCTGGAAGTGAATCACTCTGCCTTTTGGGTGATCTCTCGTCCTCCTGCAACTGAAACGATCTCTATCTAGCACTTCACACTAAGGTTTTGGGCTGCTCGCACTAGCTGCTTGGCCTCTCTATAGAAATAATTCAACCTCCTAGCTACTACTACTCTATTGCTGAGAAACTAAGCTGGAAATGACTATGTTACTCCCTCAGTCACTATCACTTGATCACTGCCTCAAATTCTTCTATGGTTAGACTCTTCTCTATGAGAAATTTGATTTGTCTTGATCATCTCCAACCCCATTGAACTACTCTTATAATCTTTCATTAGCTCACCAACGGCCATGATAAAATCATCATCAATGGCTAAGATCATATTTGGGTTAATCCATGTGAGTTTCTAGAGAATTCTCACCTTTCTCAATTAATTCCTATTAATTAATCGATTTCCCTAAGTTACACTTAGGAATTTTTAATTATCGATAAATTAGTTTAATTGAGTTATCTCTAAGTGGAAATTCCATAAATGATTTCTGGGTTCTAGAACTTTCACGTATTTTAGCCTTTCTTAAAAGCTTGAGACTAGAACACTTGTCTAATGCTACAAAAATTAGCACTCCCTCTTAGTGAGGAAAGGTTTCTCTCTAAATCATAACACCATATCTCATACACATTTTTGATAATTGTGACCAACTGCCACTTCCCACCAACCACTGTGCAACTCTAATCCATTTGTCACATTGTAATTGAATTAGCCTACATTTACATTATTGTTGACACTTCTCTTATACTGTGTGAAATTTCATTTGAAATGTAGCAACTAGAATTAATTCTTTTAACTGATAAATTATGCAATTTATTTTATTACAACAAAATAAGGAATTAATCACACTCCAATTCTTCAAAAATAAAAAAACATTGTGGAAATACACTAGAAACTAAAAAAATGATAGCACATACAGTAAAATCTAACACAGTTATCTTTGGACAATTGTCCTTGGAAAAATCCAACTAGGAAAACCAACACAACAAATGAGGGTTTTATTATTATATGTAGTAGAAAAAATTTGGAGTACAAATCTGGATGGAAAACTAGCTATCCTTCAATAAAATATACTACCAAAATTGTTTGGAGGAAATTTCTCCCTTCTGCACCAAACTCAACCCCTTTGGTCCTACTCACGCTTCCTCCCGACAACTGACATTGGCTAGAAACGCACACTACTTGGCCTAAATAATTTGCACTGTCTGCTAGCTGGCTCTAGGTTATTCATCCTACCTCCCTTTGGCCCTGGAAGTGAACCACTCTTCCTTCCGGGTGATCTCTCATCCTCTTACAACTAAAACAATCCCTTTTAGACACTTCACATTAGGGTTTTTGGCTACTCGGCCTCTTTACATAAATAATTCGGCCTCCCAACAATTGTTGCTATACTACTGAGAAACTCTGCTGGAAATGAATTTGTTGCTCCCTTAGTCATTGTGACTCGATCACTGGCTCAAAGTATTCTCTGGTTGAACTCTTCTCTCTAAGAAATTTGATATGCCTTGATAACTAAGTGTCTTACTCCAAACCCATCAACCTCCTCTTATAACCTCTTGTTGGCTCACCAATGACCATGATTAAGTTCTCATCAACGACTAAAATCATCTCTGGGTTGATCCATGTGAGTTTCTAGGGAATTCTCACCTTTCTCAATTAATTTCCATTAATTAATTGATTTCCCTAAGTTAGACTTATGCATTTTTAATTATCGATCAATTAATTTAATTGTGTTGTCTCTAAGTGGAATTTCCAGAAACAATTTATGGGTTCTAGAGCTCTCATGTGTTTTAAACTCTCCACAAATATTAAGACTAGAATCCCTATATGACGCTACAAAAATAAACACAGTCTAGTGACCCTTGATTTATGTATTAAACTATAGTCTTCAAGGGTGAGAACAAATAAGTAAAGTAGAAGAAGAGACATTTCCTAGACAGCCTTGCTGGGAATCTTGAAAAATGTTTGCGATATTAACTATACTAATCCCTTTCTAACATGACTAATTGCAAAAACCATCTCATAAAATGACTACATATATAAGAATAGACTTGTGAGCTAAATAAAAAGAGACCCATGAGCATCTTCTACCAAATAACCGACCCAAAGCTTGATTTGGTCAACAATGTCGCTAACAGAAAAGTTGAATGACATAGACTTTCATATCTTGAAACTCCTAGAGATGTAGATAGAGCCAATGACAAAGGATTTGTAACAAAATTCACCGAGCGAAGCAGATTGACCACTTTTTCAGAGGTGATCTACAACCAAATTTTTCTCTTTGTATATGTGGGAGAAGTAAATGCACTTGAAGGACATGACAGGGTTCTAAGTTGTTGCTTCCAGTAATGTAGGGAAGGTGAACTAAAAGAAGTATGACCTTGAGCCCACTCAATGAGTGATTTGGAATCACCTACAGCCACAAGCTCCTCAATAGCCAACCAACTGGCATACTACAATACACCCCATATAGCTAACTACTATTGGAACCATCACCCCTAAACAAGTAGAAATGCAGGAATGGCCAGATTTCAATAGAATTTTCACCTTACACCTACATACCCCTTCTAATGAAGCTCCATCAAAGTAACCCACAGGTGATGGAAACCTGATTTATCTAAAAATAATTGTTCTCCCATGTGACTTTGGTCTCCAAGGACCAATATCTTGGAAAGATGCCACAATATTCATCCTAATGGACCTCACTTTAGGGACAAATTGATAAAAAATGATAACATTCAGACTCTGCCATATTCCCAAAAGATATAGAGAGGGAGCACCCTAAACTCTTTCTGTCCATTTCTGTGTGAATTTTGAGAAACATGAAAACCTCTTCATGCCAAATTGATACAAAAATTGGACAAGCGAGGAAGGGGTGAGAAATTACTTCGTTTTCCCAATCATACATGGGGCATCTACGTAGCCCTTGGAAACCCCTTTTAATGAGACTCTCTCATGTGAGAATCAGGTTGTGTATAACCAACCATAAAAAATAATTTAATTTTAGGGGAGCCTCACATCACCACAATTGTGCTAGTCATGAAACACAAAGAGGATTTTTATGCCCCTGTGTGATATATGTGTATATTTCTTTAACTAAAATGTTCCCTTTTGAAGTACGCCCTCCCCAAGCCAAAATGTCCTATTTTTCTAAAAACACAATGCCAACATGGTGGATTTGATATTTTTACCCCTCTCATTCATCCTCAAAAGCCACCAAAATCTCAAGATCTATAGCATGTGACCAATTTTGTGGAGCAAGCATTGATTACTAAAAGCAACTTATTTGGTTAAAAAAATGGCGACCTGATAAATAAAAAATGTATAATAGGCATCAAGAGCATATGGGCTTACTCTGTACCTTTGATTTCACGAAGCCTATGGAAATCTTGTCTCCCTTTCCAACCTCCCACCTCATATTGCAATAGAGCTAATGCTCAATCTTCAACAATCTTCTCCATATGTGGGAGGCATCTCTCTTTTCTGGAGCTCTTTCTCTAACCCGAACCTCAAGGATTAGGTTATTAAGATATCCATCCCTTACAACTTGTTGACATAATCCATCACCTTTGAACGCTCTCAAAATTTTTTTAACAAGAAGAGCAAGATTAAAGCATTCCATGTTCCTGATGCCCCAACCCTCGTCCACATGACATCAGGATATTATTTCAAGATGCACCAAGTGAATTTTTATTTTATTTTCCAACTCCTTCCTAAAGGAAATTTTCAATTATAACATCTATCCTTTTAGTAACAACTTTAGATAATTTGAATAGGTGAATCCAGTAGAAAGATATTCCCTATAGAATATATTTATTCATAATAAGCCACCCCCCCCACATGAACCACTTATTTTCCCACATGGTAAAATTCTTCTCAAACTTTTTAATGAGCCATTCCCAATCCTTCCATTTGTACTTATTTGTATTCAAAAGAATTCCCAAGTGCCTAAATCAACCAACCATCGAGCTCACTTTCACCTCAAATAGACTTGCAATATTCAATGATACCTTCATTTCCAAATAATCAATGTTCAGTTTAAGCTTCTCTTTTTTCATGCTAGACCTTGATGCTACCCCAAAATTTGAAAGTACTTGGTGAAATGTGATCCTTTAAACTATATTAGCTTCCCCACTGAAGAGAACATTATATACGAACATGAGGTGTGGAATTATAGAATGTCGACAAAGCCTACAATGAACAATCGATTCCTGCACCCTAGCAGTGCTGATCCCTCTATTCAATCCGTCAATGACCAAAATGAATAGTAATGGAAATAATGCACAACTTTGACATAAATCCCTAGTGATCCTGAATAAATATGTCGGAAGCCCATTGATGAATAAATCTAGGTTCACAGAGCTTATGTACACCATAATCCAATCAATGTGCCTATGAGCAAAGCCAATTTTGTAGAGGTTGCAAAAAATTCCAAGCCAAATGGGTCATTCAAGGCATCAATCTCTTGATCAATGTCGATTATCTCTTTAGATAACTCTTTTTTTTGATTTCTAACCTATGAATTTACCTCATCCTTTAATATGAACAGTGTTAGTGTCGGTCTTGAGCCCTCCATCGGTGATCAAAAGCTCTTTGCATGTGCATAGGTAGGTGTCTCATCAGTATCAGTTTTGCATCCCTTTAGGCATGCCATAACACTGATGGAGGAGCTGGTCTTTGTTCCCTTCTTGGCTTTTCTGGATCAGATCATATCATTTAATGAGCTTTTGTTACACTTGTTTTATTTTTGTCTTGAAATCCCAAGTCTTAGGTCTAGGGTTTTGGTCAAAATCACTACAAGGTCATGAGTCAAAGGTCTAATAGTCCCCAGCAAGCCGGAAGGAGGTATGTAAATATGTTCCATCGATATTTTTCAACAGGTACAGCTCATTTATACCTTGGATTTAAAAACCCTATTTTTAAACCCAAGGTCATGTGAAATTTGCAAAAATAAGGAAAATTTTCAAAATTCTTCAAAATGCCGGAAATAACCCTAGTTTTCTCGCCAAAGTCCATCAGATGGTCAACCTGCAAAAAGAACGGAGTTAAAGCACTCAAAAGATCAAATTCAGGAAAAAGTGAACTTAAAACAGTGTTAAAGTGAATGTCAAAGCAAAAACATTAGAAAGTGGGTTTGGTAAGTTAATTTTTTCAAATTTGGGCCTATAAAGAGTAAATTTCCCTCTAAACATGCCTCATTATGCATTTGAGAGTTTGCAAAGACAAGTGAGAGGTCAAAGGAGGCGATTTGCAGCAGTTGAAGTCATTTTCAGGGGGCGCGACCACTCAAACTCGGTGCGCGACCAGTTGGGTGGGGCGCGACCACTCAGCGACCCCTCTGCAGTGCAGTTTTCTCAAGGGCGCGACCACTCAGGCGGGGTGCGACCACTCAGAGCAGTGGCGCGACCACTCGAACTGTGTTTTACAGAATCACCCAAAATCGACCAAATCGCCCTCCTCCGTGCTAAATTGATCGAGGTAGGCACTCAATTCATGAATGATGATAATGGATGGTGAAAATAATGATGTGTGTCATGGTTTTATCATTTAAAATTGCAAGTGAATGGATTAATATGGCTGTTGCTAATGTTTGTAAAATGCTAGGGTTTTGTGACTGTTTCAAGTGTTTATTGTCCCATTGATCCCTTCCTTTTTCCCCTCTTTTATTAATAATCATGTTTGCATCTCTGTCCTATTTCATTTGCACATAAATGTTGCCCTCCCGTCATCCCCAAGCTATAAACCCTACCCCTCTCACAAGCACTCAAACCCTAATTCCCTCTACCATACATGTTGGGTGTGGAGCCTGATTATCTTCTATATTCAAAAGTACCGCCACATTGGACCCTAGTTCAAAATGGGGGCGGCAACGCCGCCCGTAAAATATTCGTTGCAGGGGGGTCCAAGGGGGGGCGGCTGTGACCTTTGGGAGCCCCCCCCTGGCGAGGGTTTTTGGGGCCAGCGCCCCCGAAGCTAAAAACAGCTGTAAAATTGCCTTGTAAAAGTATAGTAATTTCTAGTCAATCTGGGCCGTTCATTAGGCGGATGATCTGACGGTAGAACTTATGTTTAGTTTAGGGTTTTTTGCCCTAGAAGGCAACCCCCTCTCTTTGTATGAGGGCATTGTATTTGAGGCTGTGAGATAGACGTGTATTCTGTGTGAGCGAGAAACATAGAGGTGAGACTGTGAGAGAAGACAAAGGATATTACAGCGGATTTGCTGTAGGTTTTGTCTCTTCATTTTGCTAGATAATAGAAAGGAAGGACTGGCTGTTCGAGGTGGACGTAGCTCAAACTGGGTGAACCACGTATATCTGTGTCTCTCTTGTTTTGTGCGTTTTCTGTGTTTATATTTCTGCAATATTTTAGGTGTTCCATTGCTCCGTAATATATAATTTTCTAACAGCATGCATGATATTTACAACTCAGTAAATCACACAAGTAATAGTACACTATCCCTGCACTCTAGTTTCAACTGGGTCTTTCTCAAAGTCAACGTGCATGAGTTTTTGATGAGGAAATATTTAGTTAATTAGAGTGACACTTGTGGATGCACTAGTGCACAAACTGACTGTTAACTCTCTATTAGTTCCTCAAATAGTTTGGAACTAATATAACTGAACATAACTCAATAAACTGAGTTATCTAATTTACAAGTCAATTTAAACTCATACTGGACCCCTAAAACTTAGGAAGAACATATACATGACTTCAGAAATACTTCCAACTAAAAATTCCAAAGCTAATTAAGTTAATTAAACTTTATTAACTATTTACAAGTTTCTATGAGAATAGAATTCGATTTTAATTCAAGGACAAATTAAACTAGAATTTCCTGTTGCCATTTCTCAACACTCCCTCTTAACAAGAAAGGGATTATCAGCTACCCCAATCTTGTCTCTATGAAACTCAAATTTACATCTTGGTAATGACTTTGTCAAAATGTTAGCATCTTTCTCCTCCGTGGGAATGTACTCTAACAACATAATCCACCTCAATACACAATCTGTGAGATGATGATATTGGATATCAATATGCTTGGAATGATCATGAAAAATTGGATTTCATATAGTTTGATACACCTGTGATTATCACAGTAAATCACAGTTGGATCCATATGCTGACCAAACAAACCAACCAAGATCTTCCTTATTCAGATGGCCTCACATGCTACCTAACACAAAGACATGTGCTCTACCTCTACCAAATTGAGTGCAACAGATATCTATTTCTTGTTACACCAAGAAATTATCATTGAAAAAATGTTGAAGATCCCTCCTGATGTGTTGCTCTAGTAGGATGTACTCCTTTCCTAATCTGAGCCAGTGAAGCCTTGAAGCTTCACTCCCTCTATCCACTTGTACCATAATCAGTACTGAGTAGTGCCCCTAAGGTATCTCAACATATGCTTTGCCACCTTCCAATACTGCTTGGTGGGCCTAACCATCACTTGACAAAGGTGTTTACATACATAACACATATCTGATCTTGTGTTCACCAAGTACATGACTGATCCCACAAGCTTCCTATAAAAAATAGCTTCCACTACCTCTCCCGATGTAGCATCCTTCGTCCTCTAGTTACCAGCTAGAGGAGTCTGCATAGTCTTGCAGCTCTCCATGTGGAACCTCCTGATTATCTCATTGACATACTTGTCTTCAGACACAAACAACTCTCCATCACCCTACCATACTTACATGCCCAAAAGGTAATGCATGAGCCCCAAGTCCTTCATCTCAAACACTCTTGCAAGGTCCTCTTGGAAATATTTGATCATCGATCATCACCTGTTAGTATGATATCATCAACGTAAAGTACAATGACCAATAATTTACCTTCCACCACTGTGTGCTATAGGTTTTCATCTACCTCACTCTTTGTGAAGCCCAACCTAGTGAAGTAGTTATCTATCCCGGTGTACCAAGCATGGGGTGCTTGCTTCAACCCATACAATGCTCTCTTGAGTTGGAACACATGAGACTCACGGTCAAAGGTATCAAAACCTTCAAGTTTCTCTGTGTACACCTATTCCTTAATCATAGCATTAAGGAAAATTGTCTTTACATCCATCTGATGTATCCTTCAACCCATGGATGTTGATATTTCCAATATAGATCTGATCGATGAGTACCTTTCTATAAGAGCAAAGGTATCATCATAGCCATTCCCCTCTACTTGTGAAAAGAAACAGGAAACAAATCTTGTCTTATTATTCTCCACACTACCATATGGAGCTTTATTTACCTTGTAAATCCATTGGCATCTGACCACTTACTTGTCCTCTAGTCTTGGGACCACATCCAAACCAATGTTACCAACTATGGAGTCATTCTCCTCCACCATGGTGTCAACCCAAACCAACTGTTGTATTGCTCAAAGGAATATGGCTCTATCACAACACATCTTCTCATACAAGCTATGTATCAAGTGTACCTATTAGGTGACTTCCTCTACTTGTGCTGAGATGTCGGTGCTCCCACATTCTCCTGTGCATCATGCAACAATCTATTAGCCTCTCTAGTGCGCTTTCTTCCACTTTGGAAGAATTTGTCTGACTGGATGTCTCCACTCCTAGATCATTTGCATGTGGATTCTCCACATCAATCTGAGGCTCCTCAACATTAGGAGATAAAAGCTCCTCATTCTCATGTATCTCAATCTCCCTCTCAAGGGAAACTCGCATGGCCTTCTCCTCATCAAATCTGAAATCCCTGCGAACCACCATCATCTTGTTGGTCAGCAAGTACACCCGGTAGTTTTGAGGTGTATCAGTGTACTCCAGAAATATCCCTAACCTTGTTGTCAGCTCAATATTCTTCCATGCATATTTGGTCACATGGAGATATATCAATGACCCAAAAATCCTGAAGTGACCAACATATGGCATATTACTGGAATAAGCCTCCTCTGATGTCTTCATCTCAAGTATCTGATGTGGGCTATGGTTCTGAACATAAACCACCATCTTTCATGCCTCATCCCACAGGTGTAGTGGTATACCTTGGTCATGCAACATCGCCCTCACTTCCCCTACTATGCTTTTGTTCTTCCTCTCAACCATCCCATTCTAATGAGGGTTATGGGGTGTCGTAGACTCCCATTTAATCCCTTCTATTGCATAGAAGTTATTAAACTCATTTGAGACATAAACACCATCAATATCACTCTGTAGAGCTTTAGCCTTATTTCATGAATCTTTCTCTACCAATGCTTTAAACTCACAAAACTTTTGGAGATTTTGATCCTTTTTCTGCATGAAAAATATCCAACATTTTCAAGAAAAGTCATAAAAAATTATAACATAATACATTTGTTTGGCCATGGATGATGTCGAGAATGGTCCATACACATCTGAATGGACTTGCTCTAGAATATCCTTTTCTTGATTGTCTTTATCGTGAAAGGAAGACTTGGTTTATTTTCCCAAAGTACACTCCTTGCATGTATCAACTTGCTCAGGCGTACCTTTGGGAAGACTGATAGAGATCTAGTGCAATATCTTCAAAGCACCTGATGCAAGTGGCCCAAGTGGTTGTGCCACAACTTTCCAATGTCTCGAATCTGCATCGTTTCTTCTTTTTGACTCAAATCAACATACTCCTTTACCTCCAACTGATAGATATTCTACAATTACACCTGAATCCCTATCTTCTTTACTTGACTCATGGCTATGTGTTGAAGGAATGCCTTTCCTTTCGAGAATATCACACCATAACCTCTATCGTCAAGCATGGAAATAGATACCAAGTTCTTTTCAACCCGAGCACATACATAATTAATCATGGAGCCCCTTGCTCCCTCTGAAAATTAATTGTGCACAATCCAGTAACACTATACTTCTTGTCATCATCGATCTCGATATGCATGTACAGACCTTTCTCTTCCAAGTCACTGAACAAAACTTTGTATCCAATCATGTGTAATGAAGCTCCATTGTATAAGTACCATACACTTCCCATCGTTGATGAGACCATGCATGCAATGAGCGAAAATTCCAATTGGAATTGAGAGGCCAAAGCCTCAGGCACCACTCCTCTTGAGGACTTCTTCTTGGACTTCTTGACTAGACAATTTGTAACAAAATGGCCTAGCTTATGATAATGAAAACACTTAAATTTTGTCATGTATTTATTCTTACATCCATGATAAGGATCCACTTTGGAGTGGGAAGCTTTCCCTTTCCCCTTCTTCACCTTAATTGCAATGCCACAATTCTCTTCATCATCAGTCTTTGATGAAGAGCCATCCCTGGTGTTCCTCCTAATATCCTCTTGCATAAAATCTGACCACAGTCATTCCCAATCCAGAATCTCTTCCCGACCATTGACAAAGTTCTGATAACTATGCCAACTCTTTGGGATTCCTATAAGAGCAAGACTCACCATATCGTCCTCAAAAATTGTGATTCCAACACTTCCAATTTCATCACGACACTAACTGAACATGGTCAAGTATTTTGGAAT
Source organism: Pinus taeda (assembly GCA_000404065.3). Taxonomy (NCBI): domain Eukaryota; kingdom Viridiplantae; phylum Streptophyta; class Pinopsida; order Pinales; family Pinaceae; genus Pinus; species Pinus taeda. The sequence continues at coordinate 62,392 of APFE031055035.1, forward strand.
CATCTTGCCTTTCTCCATTTTGTTTTTTTGAATTTTTTCCTTCAATGAAAATTTCCTTTGGTCACTACTATTCTGATACAAGTTCGTCAATGTTTTCCACATAGCATATGGAGTTTCCTTTCCATGGAGTCATGAGACAATGTGGTCTCGAACTCTCTCTAGGATTATTCACCTCACCTTCGCCACACAGTTATTCCATTCGACGAAATTATGTGTGTCTGATGCCGCTGACTTACGAATTTTTTGGTCAATGAATTCCTTCAAGCCATTGTCCTCTAGCACAACCTCCATTCTGTCCATCCATGCTATAAAATTCAAGTTGCCTTCCAAGTCATATTCCAACTGCAAACTGTAGAATGCCATCAACCAATCTTGGAGTGTGTATTGAAAAATTGAATTTCACCTATAACCCAAAAAACAAAGCTTCAAAATCTCCTCTATTAGAGTGTGATTAGCTCTAGCACCATGTATAAAATCCTCTAGATTCACAAGCTCATGCAATGTATTAAAGTACAGGACAAGATTCTACTTCTACTTTCAACCTGCAGAAGCGAATATATCAATGAAAACAATATGAACAAGAATAAGATAATCAATGGCACATAACACAAGATGTACCTGGGGAAGCCCACTACTCAAAAGCCCACTATATATATTGCATATATCAGAAATATGAGTGAATAAACAAAGCTTGTTCTGGTTAGAATTATTCGTATCAAGTATGCTCAACTCTCTTACCTCACAAGAAAGATCTTGGCCAACACTTAGCCAATTCTGCATCTCTCCAAGCCCATAATCTCTTCGATGAATCCTAGGATGAATAGCCCATATTTATAGGGAATTCATGCTTTCAAAACTGTGCAATACAAACATAGGTCCTTATTTTATTGCATGCATTATACTTACAACTCAATATATCACGCAACTAATAGTACACTGTCCTTGCACTCTAGTCTCAACTGTGTCTTTCTCATAATCAACATGCATGAGTTTCTGATGAGGGAATCTTTAGTTAACTAGAGTGACACTTGTGGATGCACTCGTGCATCAACTAACTATTAAATCTCTATTATTTCCTCAAACAATTTGTAACTAATTTAACTAAATATAACTCAATAAACTAAGTTATCTAATCTACAACTCAATTTAAAATCATACTGGACCCCTAAAACATGGGGAGAACATATACATGACTTTAGAAAGAATTCCAAATTGAAATTCATAAGCTAATTAAGTTAATTAAACTTAATTAACTATTTACAAGTTTATATGAGAATAGAATTTGATTTTAATTCTCAGTTTAATTCAAGGACAAATTAAACTGGAATTTCTTGGTGCCATTTCTCAACATTTTTCTGGGATGTTTATGGTATATGTTGTTTTCATATGTACTGAAGAAATTGAACTATTTTGGTGGCTTTGGTTCCTGTTACCCACCACTTTGTGGGTGATATCCCCAAAATAAATTCTTCTTCATGATGAGCCTTAGCGAGTAGCCAATAACCCCTTGGTGGCCCCTAATAGATCATTGTACCATTTCTCTATCGCCTGAGCCAGTGATGTAGTCCCTCACCCACCTTTATTGATCGTATATTTGAAGGTGGGCCTCCCAAATCTACAGGTATGTATTGTGATTTGGTAATTGAGTATTGGGTTTAGCTATCATGGATACTTTTGGGTATGAATTGATGGGGGGATTTGGCGAAAATATTGGGCTTAATTTGTGCTCATATCCCCTTCATATCTTTTGGTTGTTACCATTGGATCTTAGTCTTATGGGATATCCTTCATCGACCATTAGGTTCTAGGGTGGTAATACTTGGTAAACCTTGACTTTGGGTGTGTGGTCCCACTCCTTTACCCGCACATATTACTCCCTTTCCACTCACTATACCGCCATTCATCTTTTCTCCCATCTAGGTCCACATTCCCATTCTAGGTCCAGATAGGGCTAGTCTCCCTATCCCCTTTCCCCCACCTCAGGTTAGGCCTAGAATGATGCCCCAAAGGTTGAAGAAATTAAAATAAAAAGTGAAAATCATAATTGGCTACATTTAATAGGAAATTATTATACAAGAAAATGACCTCCTCATCAGCTTAGACGATAAATACATGGTGACTGAAGGACTGACCAAGTTCAGAGGCCTAGTTGTCAAGCTAACACTGCCTAAACAGTAGCAACCTGCTTTATAAAGCTTCCTAGCAAGGATAAGGGTGAATTATGCCCAAATTAACTCTATTTGTTACCTCAGTAAGAGCATTAGTGAACCCCTAATGAGTTTATATGGGTCAATGGAATAAGATGCCTGAGAAAATATCCCTATATTCTCTCCTATGTGAGCTCAGAAAAGTAGGGAAACATCAAAACTCAACCTGCTTGGGGGAATTACTAATTCCTAATGGAGTATGCAGATGGCAAAGAGCACAAAGGCATGGAAACATCATTGCTTTTGTCCAATGAAACTCATGAAGGACTTGGAAACCCTAACCTCACATGCTATATATGCAAGGCTACAGCCATTGTGAAAGAGGTTGAACCACTTGAAAGGATTGCCTATTTGACTGTCGAGCAGAGTCTCATACTAAGGCATCAGAAGAGGTTAATAATGGAGAGAGAGAGAGAGAGAGAAGCTAGAGGGGTAATGGAAGGTTGATGCAACTGATGGTTGTAATCACTCTTTCTACATCAATATAGAACTACAGTTGTGTTCTCCACACTGAGATGTTGATAATATGACTTGTTTGTATGTTTATTCAATATCATTACCATGAGTGCCTTAGTTATATGCAACTAGATATCTTTATATGTTCGTGCATTGTTTATCAAGGTTTTATGCTATGATATTATGCTTGCCTTTACTGTGTGCAGGTTTTGATCTGGATCTGGCTCAAGGGTCTTTTGTCTAGCTGCATTGTGCTCTCTAGCAACACCACAGTAAGATTCGAGGTAATATTTCCTTCTCGATTTGTTATTAATTTTTTAAACATAGATATGCATGTATCTTTGTGGCAACGACAGCTAATCTAATTGCCTACCAAGGATCCCCAGAAGATACTTGATGATTTCTACATCACCAAACACCCGTGCATTAATTCTTATAGCAGAAATTGTACCAAAAAATGCAAACGATGGTTGTGACACAAATAATTAGCACGTGGGAAAAATCCATTACATGAGCTCTACCCCAATCATTGGCCATCACCCTAGTTCCATAGGCCCTAGATGAACCTCCTCTATCATTCAGGAACCCATGATTGTACCAACCCCTCGAGGGCAATGAACTACCCTGCCTAAAGGGCGTAATCACTAATATATCTTACACATCATGCTCTTTTCCTTTGAGCCCCAAGAATTTAATTAATGAAATTTCATAAAAGAAAAAATGTATATGAAGAAGGGTGGAAAAATCAAGGCCATGGCACCTCATGTACCACGACTGTGCCCTCTAATACATTGCATACCCAGGTGTGGGCTTCCCCTTATCTAGCTATGCTTATGACCCACTATGTGGCAAAGGGTTTCCCCTCTCATTCTTTATTCAACCTCCCTAATTTGTCACTTGTCACCCCCATTAGAGGGATATACCTTGGACAATTATCCCCTTTAAGGGCTAAAACCACCTAATAAGGTATTTGGCTAACCCCATTTGGAGCTTGGAACACTAGCACATGTCAAATCCCACTATGGAAGGGCATGCCATTATGAAGTATCTTTGCTATTATCCATGATTTGTAAGCTCTTTTACCCAATTATTTTAATGTCTGGTTGTACTAGAAGCCTAGGGGATGCATTGGATCTTATGCCAGATTACATGCGGTTTCCATTTGGGTTTGGTCTCCCTATATTGGATCCTAAACCCAAAATTATAAATTGGCACATGTAGGGTTTGCATAGAGAGCCATTGGCCTCCATAGGAGCATACAACACTCCATGGATCTTCATGGATGCTCGGTGATTACTAGTGATCCAATTTTGGGATGATGGCGATATGGTTAGTACATTATGCCCAACAAGACCCCACATGAGCCCCACACTCTTGATAGGTGTCCTAGGACTTCTACAATGTCATGGAAACATCAATTCCACCACTTGGACCCTTGCAAAGGATCTTCGATTCATATGGGGACCCATGGGGTCATCTTTGTGCTCTCATACCCACTCGAACCACCACATATCTAATACTTGGAGAACAAGGGGCCACCCGCTTGTCCATCATATTCCAAGGAATTTATTCCTCAATATGGTACTTCAGGATATTATTGAGCCTTTGGTGGGCCCTACGATATGCACGTATTATTAATTGGTTCCGTGTGAGGCTTATTTTTACATTTGTGAGCTAGTTTGGTGGGCTTGTCACCAATCGGGGTTTTATTTGCACATTATTTTATCGTTAAGGGGTAATCTAGACCCATATGATAATTAAAACTCCTTAGGAGGCTATATATTGATGTTAGATACACTTATTTTTATCATCACCTGACTTGGGATCTCTCTAATCATAGAGAATTTAACACTTTTTCCTTGGTGGATATTTTTTGGAGATGGATGAATTTTGATGTATGGATTTGGCCTATTTATCTTGTTGTGGAGCTTTTTTGAGAAAAAAAAATTCTAGTTGGATATACTCTATAATGTTGAAAGTAAAATTTAATGCTATTATTCTTGTTGTTGCATATTGCTAAAATTAGGGCTAGTTGCTGCATTATTGAAACCATGTGGAATTGAGCATGTTTTAGCTAATTTAATGTATGGGCCAATGTGATATGAATGAAATTTCATAGATATTTATTTGTCTCAAGAATATTTCATCATTTGATTTGAAGTATAAATTCTTGACGATCACTTTTTTGTTTCTTTCTCTCAACATTGGACGAAGTTGATTTTCTGGGCCTCCTTGATCAAGAAACCAAGTTCTTACTCATCATTATCCTTGACTCCATATCCCCAAGTGAACTAGGCACTGATCCCTCAAAAAGGATGATCATTTTAACCCTCCTTTTACCACTTTCCTATTTTCCCCGAAGTCTAGCCCCATTAGGTAACCTAGGCCATCAATTTCTAGGGAATTGACCCAAGGAAAACCTTTGATCCACTATAGGCTACTCGTTGGTGGGTCCCCCCCCTCTCCTCCAGATTTGTGGAAATTCTAACATTTGAATCTTTGGGAATCTGAAGCCCTAGCTCTAGGATCAAATTTTACCTAAGCATCCCCAAGGCTAGACCTCAATAGGATCAATTCAAGATTTTCAAGTAAATATGTTTTTTTGGTCCTTTCCTTTCACCTTGTTTATGATAGGAACACCATTGGTTGCTACATTCCATCCATGAACCTGTACTAGGCCCACTTGGTCCTCTCTGGTCCCACTTCTCAATCAATATTATTTTTCAATGACCAGTCGGGAAGCCATATTTCCCAAGGATTATATGGATTGAGAAACTTGTTCACAAGCCTGTGATTTCTCCCTAAACATTATTATCATCACCTCTCATCCCTGGTGGGCCAATTCCCTTGCTTAAAGAGCCTTAGTTTCATCTCTAGTGTTTCTTCATTGCCAGTAGGCTTGGACAATACCTTGTGTTGAACCTTAGAATTACTCTTTCCTTGACAAATTTTCTCACTTCTTTCTCTTGTTTTCCATAAAATACAGATCCCCATCACTGATAAATGATAGATTTTGTCTCAAGGAGGACTTTAAATGATTGAAATGTTATACTTTTATGTTTTTTTCTATTTGAAATAAATTTTTGCAAATTAGCTACGGAACACATCCTATTCTGCAGCTAATTGTGTGTTCCATAGATACTTCCTTAGCTCAACAAGTTATAGGTGTCAAAAGAAGAAACCGACCACATGGGCATCTCTGGAATCATCTCGACATGAATCCTATCCTAGTCGCCTAGCCCAGATCGATAATAAAGCTAGCTCAAGACCACAGTCAAAGGTGGAATCAAACGTATGAAACCTAGAAGCAATAGGACTCTTTGTCTACCCTTTCGTGGTTAATTAATAAATCCAACAGATTTTTTGAAGCATCAACTCGGATCAGCCACCTGTGTCAAAAATTTTGTGCAACCACCTTGTTCGAATTCAAGAAACCTGTAGTTGATTAGAAGTTTATGTAGACTGGTTGTTATACGTGTAGACCAACTGTAACTAATTTTCCTCAAAAGACAATTATGAATATTTCCTTTTAAATACCATTTGAATAGAATGAGAGGGAGTTCAAAGTTTTTGATGTATTAACTTTAAACTTAACATCGTTTTAATTTTGGAGTTTTGTTCTTGTTTTATAATACAAAGGCATGTCTTGATTGAAGGTCATTTGAAGGAGCATTTGAATTAACTTAGTAGCTGAACTTAGTTAGTTGCAGAGGCCCCCTACACTGAAAGAGGTTTTCTTCATTTTGTTTAGTTTTAAATTCCTCATTTTATTTTAGTAGTGTTTATAACTTAGGATTTCTTGTAGTTTGATTTCTTTTAGTTTTAATCAGTAGCATAATGTTATAATTCAATTGTGCAGTCGTGTTTCCCCAATCCATTTCATAAAGGAAATGACTTTGTTTCTAAACAGAGTAAGATTGAAAGTAATGAGGATGCACTGTTGATTAGCTTACTCACTTTTTTTGTTATTTATTTGTTAGTTTAGGTTGTCAATGCACTGTATTAATGAATGTTTTTGGTCACCATTTCAAGCTGATATCCATCCTAAACTAAATGGTTGAGAATTCACTTTACATAATGGTTGAAACCAATCAGTTACCATCTGCATGTTTTTATTTAGTTTTTACTGGATCATGATGTACAAAAGTTGTTTGAATTCCATCTTAAGGAGGTTATCTTTCAAAATTGAAGGTTAGAGTAACTAGAAGTACTTCGGTTAATTTCATTTTCTATATTTATTCCAACATGACTTACAAATTTACCTTCTAGTTTTAAGAATTATTCATGAATTAGGATTAGATAAGAAGATAGGATAGATGATCTGTTTTTCCTTCTTTTAACTTAGATTTTGACTAGTTTTAAGTTCTCAGTTCACCTTTACAAAATCTAGATTTAGTTTCTCATAGTTCAAGTTGTACATCATTAGGAATCAAAGAACAAAAACCCCCAAAATAATATAAAATACAAAACAACAAAGTAATAGGGTTAACTAGCATATATAGTGCACTACACTTCATCAACTTCTGAGCCTCGGTTGATAATTTATGCAAAGCAATTTAGGACACTAAATTGACTAAACATTTTGGCACCATTGCTGGGGAAGTGTAACTAGGTAACATTATCTCTTACATTAAAAAAAAAATGATATGCATAGAGAAAGAGAATCTACGGATAGATTTATAGCTAGAGGTAGGAGTTCAATTCCTACAACACCACCTACTCCACCAAGAACAAGAAGAGATACACATCCACCTCAATTTCATACTACCAGCCACAGAACTCCTGAAATTCCAGGGGCATAAATCCAATCAAAAGAATCTCCTACTTCATCTACCAAGGCAGTCCTAGCAGAGAAAAATCTTGGGTCTCCAACAACAGGAGTAGCATTTTTCATCTCCACAGGGGAGAACATTTTATTTGAGGAATTAGGAATACCTGGTGAAGAATAAGAAGTAGAACCTCTCTCCCATATCCTATTAATAGAATAACCATAGGAAGACAAAGTAACCTTGCAGGTTGGGCCTTATAGTGGCTCTGAAGAAACTATAATTGCAGAAGAAGGAGAGGATGGAGAATTCACACTGTTTGGAGGATGGGGTAGTGGAAGAGGTAGAGGAAATAATGGAGGATGTAGAGGAAATAATAGAGGAGGCAAAGGAAATAGGGAAATAGATAATTCTTCTGGATACCCTATAGTGGATGAAGAAACAAATGCCACAATGAGAAATATCTCACCTTCTGTCCTCCCAAATTTCCATGGGTTAAAAAGTGAGGATCCTGAAACATTTTTATTTGAGTTTGAAGTATTGTGCAAAACCTATGATTATCTAGAAGTCTCTCAAAAACTTATGTTGTTCCCTTCAACACTGAAAGGCGCTGCTTTGAATTGGTTCATGGGGTTAGTCACTCAATCCATTAGAACATGGAATGACATGAAAAAAGTGTTTTTGGACAGGTATTTGGATTATTGCATGCCTGCTAATCACAAAGATTAAGTGTTCAAAATGATGCAAAGAGAGGATGAACATTTAGAGGATTTGATTGAGAGGTTCAACTATAATTTGGAAAGAGCAAAGATGGACAATTTAGATGAAGATACTTTAAAAGATATTTTATTAAAATCCATTAGAGATGAGTGGATAGATATCCTTAACATGACAGGGAAGGGAGATATCTCTCAACTCCCATTAAATGACATAGGAGAATTATGTGTTCATCACTTAAGAGGGAAATTGAAAACAGGGAAACGTCCAAGAGATCCTTCTCTTGTTAGAGTAAATAAATCTATAACTGGATCAATGATTAGGGAAGCAATTGGTAATATGCTAGGTGAATTCAAAATAGATATTCTAGGGAGTATTAGTGAGCAAATAGACACCCTTAAGTTGCAAAACAAGAAGAAAACCGAGGCTGATGATTTAGCTATTTTTTTTTCCGAAATGCAGAAAAAGCATGGTCTAAGAGAATGCACTTTGTATGCAAAAATTATAGAGACTTGTATGATTTGCTCAGAGAATCATGAGACCAAAGGTTTTCCTTCATTTCCAGGTCTTAAGGTTGTTTTCAAGAAGAAACAGTTCCAAATTCAGCAGAACCTCTTTGCTTTGTCTCAAGAAAACCTTGGCAGGGGCTACAAAATCAAGGATTTAACAATCAAATGTATCTTTAGCCCCCACCAAATTGGTATTCTTGGCAGCAACCTTGGCCTCAACCTCAATCTCAATCTCAACCTTGGGCACAAGGTGTACAAAATCCTTATGGGAGATTTTCTCAATATTATCAATATCCTCCATCATATCAGAATTGTCCTTCCTCACACATTCCACAAAAACATTAGTAGCCACAACTTCAAAATCACAACCCTCATCTTTCATTACCATTTCCACAATAAAGTCCACAACAAATTCCACAACAAAACCAAAATCCTCAACTCTTACTGCCATTTTAGTAGAGACCAAATCAACTACCTGCCCAACCATTACCAAACCCCAACAATAAAAATCCTTAGAATACTTACATGGTGGAAGGACAACAACTTCTAACTTACATGATCACTCCTCTAGATCTCAATGATGTTCAACTAAGATCTGGTAGGGTATTAGAAAAGGAAAGGCCTTCTATAGTTATTTAGAAACAAGACAATTCCGAGGAAGATTCTCTACAGCCCAATAAAAGTTTTGAGGAAACATCTCTCCAAAACCAAAATGCTGAACATGAAAACAAAAAGAACCAGTGAACTCAGCTCCTATCATTGAGCAGCTAGTATCTACTTCTGCAACTCCTTTTTCCGAAACATTACAAGTTGATAGAGGAGTAGAAAAGAAAATCATGTTGCCTAATTATGATTTTCTAGATGAAGTAAAAAATCTCTATCTCAAAATTCCTTTGTTACAAGCCATTAAGGAGATTCTAATACTAGCTAAAACAATAAAGGAGTTGAGCATAAAGAAACCAGGAAGAAAAGCAAAAGAAACAAAAAGAGTTCACCTGGTAGGAAAAATAGCAGATATAATGATGGGAAAAATTGCCATACAAAAATATGTAGATCCAAGAAGTCCAATTGTGAAAACACATATCAATGGAGTTGAAATTCCAAATACATTGATTGATTTAGGGGTAGAAATAAACATCATGAACAAACAAACCATGGAACAACTCAAACTTCCTAATCTTCTTTACACACCTACATTACTGCAATTAGTGGATAGATCTGTAATCACACTAGATGGAGTATTAGAAGACATTTTAGTATCCTTAGATTCTTGGGAATATCTTGTTCATTTTATGATCTTGACCCCCAAAAAAAATTTAGGAGGACATCCACTCATATTAGGAAGACCTTGGTTGGCCATAGCTGATGCCTTCATTCGCTATAGATGAGGTGATATGTATATTTCTGATGGAATTCAACAAATAAATTCACTCTATATCCTCGAGCAAGAAAAATCACAGAAATAGGTGACAAATAATGGATTGATGATGAAAATGACATTCAGCCTCTCTTTACTATTTCAGATATCAGTGAAGATAGTCAAATATTAAATACAATGGAAAATTTTGACTCATCTCCAGAATATGAACATGATAAATTTCATGAAAAATCCAATATTGACTAGTTGGCATCTAGGTAGATGTCTCTTTATTCTATGGAAGAATTTGGTATTTCTACAACTGAAATCTTTCTAGGGAGAAAATTGAACATAAACAATAACTTGGAGAAATTACAACAGGAAAAGCTAATCAACACATTACAACAACATTCTATTGCATATGCATGGGAATATACTGACATGAAAGAAATTAGTCATAAGACTTGTACACATCACATCTACATTGAGGAAAAGTATAGACCTATCAGACAACCTCAGAGAAGGATGAATCTAAATCTTAGGGAAATTGTGAAAGAAGAGTTACAAAAACTGCTGAATATAAACTTCATTTACCCAATTTTAGACAGCCAATGGGTTTCCCCTTTAGTGATTGTGCCTAAAAATAATGGTAAATGGAGGGTGTGCACTGATTACCGAGAATTGAATAAAGCTACCCTTAAAGATAATTTTCCTTTGCCCTTTATAGATCAAGTGTTAGATACATTAGCAGGTAAGAAGTATTTCTCATTCTTGGATGGTTTTAGTGGTTATAAGCATATTTAGGTGGCACTTGAAGGTCAAGATAAAACTACATTTACTTGTCCATGGGGAACCTATGCCTACCGAGTACTTCCTTTTGGGTTATGTAATGCACCTACAACATTCCAAAGAGCAGTACTAGGAATTTTTTCTCATCTAATACATGATTATGTAGAGGTATATATATGGATGTCTTTATAATCTATGGGAGTAAATTTGAAGAATCTTTGGAGAATTTGGAAAAAGTTTTAAAAGATGTAAGGAAGCAAACCTTTCACTAATCCATGAAAAATGTTTTATGATGTTTACAGAAGGTATTGTTTTAGGGCATCACATTTCAGGAGATGGGATTAAAGTTGATAAACTAAAGTTGAAGTCATCTCTAAATTATCAATTCCAAATATCCAAAAGGATGTTTGAATTTTTCTAGGATTTACAAGATACTATAGAAGATTTATAGAAAATTTCACTAAAATAACATCCCCACTCTTCAAATTACTCACCAAGGATTATGAATTCAATTGGAATCCTGACTACCAATTAGCATTTGAGACCTTAAAAAAAAAAAAATTTGAAGCAGCCATCTTGAGAGGTCCAAATTGGAAACTACCTTTTCACATTTCAACAGATGCTTCGGATACAGCTCTGGGAGCTGTATTAGGACAAAAATACTTGATTCCCTATGCCATCTACTATATAAGTAAGAATTTGAATCCCACTAAGTTGAATTATACTGTGATTGAAAAGGAATTTTTAGTTGTTTTTCATGCAATCAACAAGTTCAGACACTATATAATTGGCTATGAAACCTTTGTTCATACAGTTCACTCTGCAATTAGATACTTAATGAATAAATATATTACTAATGGAAGAGTTACAAAATGGCTTTTACTCTTAAAATAATTCAATATTATTCTGCTAGATAGACTTGGAAAACAAAACACATTTGTTGATTTCTTGTCCAGAATTTAAAATATCAAGGATGACACTCCGGTTGAAGACAAGTTTCCTAATGAATATCTTTTTGCAATGACTACTCGAACTCATTGGTTTGCAGATATTGCTAATTACTTAGTCACAAGGAAATTTCCCTCACATTTGTTTCCTAGAGAGAAAAGAAAAATCATTCAAATAAGTGCAAGATATTCATGGATGACTAATGAATTGTATATAATAGGCCCATATCTTATGATCAGAAGATGTGTTAGGGAAGATGAAATGCCTAAGATTCTTAAGACATGTCATGATGAGCCATGTGGTGGACACTTTGTTGACAAGAGGATAGCGTATAAAATCCTTCATTTAGGATATTATTGGCCATCAATCTTCAAAGATTCCAAAGAATATGTTAGGAGGTGTGACAGCTGCCAGAGGGTAGGGAAACCTACTCCTTCAAATGAAATTCCACTACAAATTCAAGTGCTCATTGAACCTTTTGAAAAATGGGCCTTAGATTTTTCTGTGCCAATTAATCCTTCAACTAAGCAAAAGAAGTATATATTGGTATGCACTGATTATGTCACTAAATGGGTAGAGGCAAAAGCATTACCTTTTGCTAATGAAAAATCTGTAGTTAATTTTCTTTTTGAGGACATCTTCACTCATTTTTATGTTCCAAGAGAAATTTTGATAGATCATGGATCTCAATTTACAACTAAAATGGTGAAGGGTCTTGTGGAAGATTACAAGATCAAACATAGGAAATCTCCTAATCATCCACAAGCAAATGCTCAAGTTGAATCTACAAATAAGGTGATTGAAGAAATTCTCACTAAGAATGTGAATTTACATAGAAGGGATTGGGTAGAAAGGCTTCCTGAAGCCTTATGGAACTATAGAACTACATTGAGGAACACAACGGGACATACACCCTATGGACTTGTTTATGGGAAACAAGGCATGTTCCCTATAAAGTTTCAAATCAAAACTTTCAAGATGGCAGTCCAATTAGGACTGGATTTATCAGAGGCACAGAAACATAGATTGGAGCAACTCAGTGAACTTGATGAAATCAGGCAAGATGCAGTCCAAAGAACCAATATAGTCCAACAACAAAGGGCTAAATGGCATGATAAATATATTAGGGGGAAGAAGTTTCAAGCAGGAGATTGGGCATTGTTATTCGATTCAAAGTTCAAATATTTTCAATGGAAGTTTCAAACTCATTGGATTGGGCCATATGAGATTGAAGAAGTCTTTAATAACAAAGAAGTTAAGATAAGGATGATAGATGGAAGAAAAATACCTCTTCTTCTGAATGGTCATTAATTGAATATATATCAAAAACCAATTTCAAGAGAGGATTTCATTAAGATTTTCCAGAATAACTCTGAAATGAAGCTAGTGAAGAATTCTTCTTCTCCACTAAATTAGTATTTCTTTTTCCTAAGAAAGGATTGATAAAAAGAAAAATTAAATAAATAAATTGTATGAGGTTGAAAACCAATCATTGATTGGCATACTTATACAGAAAATACAAGGTGAAAATTAGAGATTTCTGAAATCCTATATTTTCCATTTCATTTCTATAATAAGTATTGACAAAAATCTACATCCATTTACAATTTAGAGTCAGCAAATTCATCATCTCATTCAATCTCATTCTGTCTTCATTTTTTTACTGTTCTACTTCATCTCACTATCATATTTCATTTACATTTTATCTTTTTACAATTTCACCCCATTTCACCCTACTTTTCATTTTATCTTACATCTCATTCCATTTCACTGTCATAACTCATTTCCATTTTATTTTTACATTCACATTCCATAAGCCATATTTCATTTTTCCTTCTTTTCACATTCTGCAGCTAATTCCATTCCGCATCTACTCGATCCTTGGATGGGAGGGAATGATAGAAATTTAGCTGGCAAAGAATCATTTTTCCTTAATAGCGAGACACAGTGAATCGATGTCAGCTACTAAAGTGAATGTTGGCTTATCGATCGAGAAGGTATTGAGGATTCTTTTGAAAGGGTAAGGGTATATGCCCAGCTATTTCATATGTATGTCTACTGATCCCTAGGCTAGACTAGCCTACTTTGGTTTATCCTATCTTAGACCACTATAAGATACTTTAGCTGAGCCTATCCTACTCTAAGCCTATACTAGCCTAGCCTACTCTAGTCTAGACTACCTTCTTTACACCATCCTAGCCAACTTCGGCCTAGCCTAGCCTTCTTAGTCTGTTTTAGCCTACTATATCCTACGATATCCTAACATTGCCTACTTTAGATTACTCTACCTAGTATATCCTAACAAACATTAGCCCACTCTAGCCTAGCCTATTCTAGCATATCCTAAAATATCCTAACCTATCCTAGCATACCCTAGCCTAGGCTATCCCATCATAGCCTAGTCTAGAAAATCCTATCCTAGCATAGTATACCTAAGCCTAGCCTAACTTTCTCTACCCTACCCTAGAATATCCTACTCTACTCTAGCCTAAACTAAGCTAGGCTAGCCTACTCTAGTCTAGCTTAGCCTAAGTTAGCTGACTCAAGCCTAAACTAACCTAGACTAGCCTAGCCTAACATAGCCTAGACTATTCTAACCTACCCAATCCTAGCCTACTCTAACTTAACCTACTCTCGCTTAACATATCCTACCATAGCCTAGCCTAACCTACTCTAGCCTGGCCTAACCTAGCCTTTCCTACACTAGCCTAACCTAGCATACTCTAGCCTAACCCAGCCTAGCTTAACCTAGCCTAGCCCAACCTAACCTAGCCTAACTTACTCTAGCCCTAGCCTAGCCTAGCCTAGCCTAGCCTAACCCAACCTAGCTTAACCTAGCATAGTCTAGCACTAGCCTAGCCTAGCCTAGCTTAGCCTAGCCTAGCCTAGCTTAGCCTAGCCTAGCCTAGCCTAACCTAGCCCTAGCCTAACATACTTTAGTATAACCTACTCTAGCCTATCCTAGCATATCACACACTACCCTAGCCTAGCACACACTATCTTATCCTACTCTACTGTAGACCAACCTATTATACTCTAGTTTAGCCTACTCTAACCTACTTTAGCCTAGCCTACTCTAGCCTAGACTCGCCTAGCCTTGCCTAACAAACTCTAGCTTAACCTAGCTATCTTACTTTATCCTAGCCCAACCTAACATAGCTTACTCTATAATAGCTTAGCCTAGCATAGCCTATTCTTGCCTAGCATACTCTATCCTAGCCTAGCCTAAATAATGCGATTTTTAGAGGTATTTTCCAATATGTAGTAAAAATAAGGTTATTGTTTAGTATTCCATGAATGCATGTCATATGTCAAAGGTTCATTAAGTGAAACCCCCATGAATTTACACTAATCAAGCCTATCCTACTTTAGCCAAGCCTAACTTAGCCTAACCTAGATTGACCAAGCTTACTCTAGCCTAGCCCAACCTAGTTTAACCTACTCTAACCTAGCCTAACCTAATCTAGATTAGAATACTTTAGCCTAACTTACTCTAGCCTAGCCTAGCCTAACCTAACCTAACTTACTCTAGCCCTAGCCTAGCCTACTTTAGCATAGCCTACTCTAGCTTAGCCTACCCTATCACACACTAGCCTAGGCTATCCTAGCACACACTAGCCTATCCTACTCTACTCTAGACTGACCTACTATACTCTAATATTCGTTTCTCTAACTTATTTTATCCTAGCCTACTCTAGACTAGCTTAGCCTAGCCTAGCCCAGCCTTACCTAGCCAAATATAGCATAAACTAGCCTAACATATTTTATCCTAGTCCAGCCTAGTTTCTCATAGCTTAGCTTACTCTATCCTATCCTACCCTAGCCTAGCCTACTGTTTCCTAACCTACTCTATCCTACCATAGCCTAACCTAACCTAGCCTACTCTTGCCTACTTTAGCCTAGCCCAACCTAAGATAACCTATTCTAGCCTAGTCTATCCTAGCATAGCTTAGACTACTTTAGCCTAGCCTTTATTACTCTAGGTTAGCATACTCTAGCCTAGCCTAGCCTAGCTTAGTTTACTCTACCATAAACTAGCCTACTCTAGTCTACTCTACCCTATCCTAACTTAGAATAATCTAGCCTAGTTTAGCCTATTCTAGCCTAGTCTACTCTTTCCTAGCCTAGCCTAGCCTAGTGTAACCTACACAAGCCTAAAGTACTATAGCCTAGCCTAGCCTAACCTACTCTGGCCATGCTTAGCCTAGACTAGCCTGCTCTAACCTAGTCTAGCCCATTCTAACATACCCTAGGTTGGAATAGCCTACTCTAACCTAGTCTATCCCACTCTGACATAGCATAGGTGAGACTAGCCTAGCTTAGCATAGCCTAGTCTACTCTTGCCTAGCGTAGTGTACTCTAGCCTAGCCTACTATAATGTATCCTAGCCTAACCTACACTAGTATAGCCTAGCCTAACCTAGCCTACTCTAACATACTTGGACCTAGCCTACTCTAGCCTAGCGTTGACTATCATGGCCAACTGTTGGGCCTCATAAATGCCCTCATTTTTAACATACAACATTATCGTGTAGAAGGCACATTCCTACACTTTCTACCATATTCATATCCATTTCCCGTAACTCATGCCTTAAACCATGACGGTTAAATATCGTAGTTTTATTGTGTTTTTAATGTCTTAAGGGTTACTTTACCATGATTTACTAATGATGGTTTCACTAAGTTCATTTTTTGCAGATTTCCATCACTGAAATTATTCACAAGGCACTTAACCTAGTTACTGGAGAGTTGACTAGAAAGGAGATTATTGTAGATGAAAATATGATTTTTTTGACCAAATTGTGAAGAATCTAGACATGTCAATACAATCACAATGAGTTTTTAATTCGAATGTGTTAGATTACCTTTTTATTGCAAGCTTTCTAGGCTCACCTGGGTGTGGAAAGGGCCCACCACAACTTGGGATTGAGCTCTTCGTAATTCATAAGTATATTAGCTATATTACTGTGTTCACTTTCGTTCGAGCAACACATGGATTGATTGGAATTTTAGTTTGAATTCATAGATTTTGAATTGATCTCAGTGTGCTTATAATCGTTTCTGATATTGTGTTGATCTGGTTTGGAACTACACTCTATTCATTACATTGTGTTTATGAATTCTTCTACAGAGCAGTGCTCTGTCTCTTATAAAAACGTTGTGTTGTTTTAAGTATTAGTGAAACATCTATACAGAGAACCTTATTCGAATGATTTCGTGCATGCGTGTCATCAATTCATGAACTGTAGTAAGAGTTTCTTGGTGTGCTTTCATTAGCCAACAGTGAATTTGAATTTGAATGTGTGAAGTGTGAATCCATAGATACATTTAGCAATTGTGTGTGAATGAAAAAGAGTGTGTTTACATTTAGAAATAGCATACATATTGATTAGTTTCATAATTCCTCTAAGATTACATTCAAGATTTGAAAGTTGCTTCTGTGTTCATGAATTTTCTTTTGAGCATTTGCAGTTTTAGAGTCATAGCATAGTATATTGGAAGTCGACCCCTTAGTTAAAATTTGAATCCAGCAGCAGTGATTTCATCTTTCGAAGCGGTAGTATTTTAGGATCAGAACATAGTTACCTAGGTTGTTTGAGAGTGGGAATTTCATTCATTAGCAGCACAAGTTCTACTTGATCAGCAGTGTGAATCTTTGAAGAAAGAGTGATTTAATTTCATTTGAAACGCTTTCTGTGTAATTTTAGTTCTCATTATTCAGCCTCTAAATTAGACAATGAAAATTCTTGTGTACAATATGGTTTCTTCCCAGATATTTGACTTAAAATGATTTGATGCCGCAAGGTTTCATCTTCATAATTTTCTTTAGAATATTTCTATCCCTGTTAGGTGTTTCGAATTATTGAAAGTTTGAGGTGTGATGTTATTTAGTTTTAAGTATAGTAACAACAAGATTTTCCCTTGTTTCGTTAGTTTGAATCCATTTATCATAACAGTGTGAATCCCTTCTGAGAATGAGTTTGCTCAGCATGTTAGCATACAAGAATTAGTTTAAATATTAGTTTCAAATTAATGTGAAGGGTGAATAGATTCTTAAGATATCATAGAAGGATTTGGAATTCGAGCATAACATAGACATTTGAAATTTGATTCAGTTATAGTGTGAGAATGAATTGATTTCATTATTGAAAATTGTTTCGTACCTCTTTACAGTCTTGTTTCATTGAGAGGATTGTAGTGATTGTTAGGAATAGTTTGAATGCAAATTATTTCTAAGTATAGAATTGACTGACTAAAATAGGAATTCCAATAGTGATTTATATTTCTTGGTTTATGAATAATTAGAGTTAGTTGCATAGCAATTAATATTTATTATTTTTTTCGTCAATTGATTAGTTTCAAACTATAAATAACAATTTCGTACTTAGACAACAAATTGATTTCATATCCTAGTTTAGATGCTCTGATCTAGGGTTACCTGTGCTTGCGCCTCAAAGCTTACAAGTCTTGGTTTGATAATTTAATGTTGGAATTATAGCACATATAATTTTCCCAACATTTTTGGCGTCATTGCCGAGGAGGTGCTAAAGGGATCAGAACATAGTTTCTTTCACCACTTTTTGTGTGATCTTAGTTGCATGGCAATCAGAGGGAAAAAATGATTGTAAGACATGAGTGAATAGCCATGCATCCACTTTTGTTTGAGTTGCTCCAAAGTCTGGTTGTCCAAGTAAGCGAGGAGTTCAAGTTTGGTGAGTTTTATTGCAATTAGGTTTTATTCATTAAAAATTTCACGCTCTTAAATGACAAAACAATTTTAAGGCAGTATAGGATCCTCCAGGTTGGAGACAGGGATTTCTAAACTAGCAAGCATGATTCATGGATGATTAAGAATTTGAAGAAGTTATCTCAAATCCTAGCAGCAGCTGGGTTCTCTGCCTCTCAAGAAGAGAAGATCTTGACAACAGTCAAAAACCTTTCTACCTCTCGAGAAGTAATTGAAGAACTTGATTTCCATGAGCCACAACCACCTGAAGAGCTAAAATCCTACAATAATCACATTTTCCAATCTTTAGAGGAAACTGAGGACTTATGGAAAAAATCTATTGGAGAGAAGACCCTAAAACTAGAAATCAAAGAGGCCAATAAGGAGGAAATGCAACATTGTCCAAATGAAGAAATGAACCAAGACCACTATGACTACATCAAGCATTGGTTCCAAACCAGTACTCCAGCAAGGCATCATTATTTTCTTCACACTCTCTTAGAATCATATAATTTGCAGCTGTTACTTTCACATGGTCATGTACATTGTAAATTTTATATGTTAAATCTAAGCATGAATGTACTATTGTACCCGATTCGCACATGGCTTCACTGGAAGTTCTCTTTCACTTGAAGGAGGACATATTTTCTCCAGTATAGTAGTAATTTAGTAAATAAATAAATGAAAATAGTAAAGAGAAAAATAAGTCTTTTTGTGAAAACCAGATTGTCTTGTGCAACTGGACAGGGACTTTGCTTGAAAACTAGGTAACTGGCAGACAAGGTTCCCAATAATGTTTGTAAATTTTTATGAGTTCTTCAAATCATGTATATTTCAAATCATTATATCTTGTACTCATGTTCGTGGATGTGGGATCCCTTAAGGCCCACCTTCCAACAAGATTTGTCCCATCAAGATCAGCAAATTATCTGGGACCAAAGTTAGGGTTAGATCAGGTACTTAGGAGCCTGCATGCCTTAATGGAAGGTATCCTTGCCATCTACCAAGGGAATAGATCAATGAATCTTGGTGGATGAATTCTACTGCCCATTCGACTTCAAAAAATCCATTCATGGCTAGTAGAATGTATGTAGCCTTAATTCCCATTGACATCAAAAGTGGGATATCTCACATTGGTTGACTATCTCCTCAATGGGTAGTAATCCAATGATTATTTCTTATGTTCGACATTGACACCATTTATTCACATATGCAAGATTTCACATGGGCATGTAGCGGTTGAAGACTATATGGTTTTGAGATCTCAACATACGTTTGTAGCAGTTTGGATTTCTGTATTAGCATTCCCATTGTCATTTGCGACAGTAGTCACCTTCCCTCAGTTGTTTGGGGACATAAAACTCCTCAGGCATGGGGGAGAAGCAGAGCTTCAATTCATCCTCCATCACTTTAGTTCATCCTTTAGCTTTCCTCAATAGATCAGATCAACAGCCACATCAACTCCAACCATTATATCCTCCACTTTATCTTGCAACGTCAAAACATCCAAGAAAAGGTAAACCTGAGGTAATTTGGTTTAAGATTCTTTATTTCATTAAGAATGCAAGGAAACATGATGGTTAAACACTTTCCATTTCATATATTCTATCTTTCATCACCACTATCATCCACCTTCATTTCAAATCCATTTTCATAATAAAATGCATAAGTTATCTAAATCAGGCCATATGAATGAAAAGTAGATCATAGTGGTCGACTAATACAAAGAAACAACTATAATGCCTTCTCTTCCTACATCATAAGCATTCATAACATGTGGGAATGCTATTTTCATTCTTTTGTTGGTATTTCAAGGCATGAACTTTGTTCCTGCAAGTTGGTTACCAACTTACCATAGTGGAATTGTACCATTTGTATCACAGGTATGTAGTATTATGACATGACGAAATACTATATGTTGTGACAATGTTTACATTAAAAGTTGAAGTCATTACTTCCCAAAACAATAAGAACCATATATAAACCTTGGTATTAGAGTATGAAAGCATTTTTATCCACCATTCCCATTATCACTTCATGATTCACGAGATCCATTATCTCTTCTTTGTTCACTTAGTATTTTTCCTCAATTAAATTTCTCCACACTCTATGACAGTCAAATATGAATAGTGTTGCTCCCCAAGAACCAACACCTCCAAATCTTTACGCAATGTTGGTCCACAAGAGCCAACCCTACCCAAGGTTATGATGTCATAGAATCTATAAATGAGAAAGGTATTTGTTTGCATGAGGACATGAAAAATCGCGGGTGTGGGGAAGTGTTGGACCTCAGAAATTCCATCAATTTCAACATATAACATTATCGTTTATAAAGCATATTCCTACACTTTCCACCATATTCATATCCATTTCATGTAAATCATGCCTTAAACCATCACGGTTAAAGATCATAGTTTTATTATGTTTTTAATGTCTTAAGGATTATTTTACCATGATTTACTAATGATGGTTTCACTAAGTTCATTTGTTGTAGAGTTGCATCACCAAAATTCTTCACAAGTCAGTTAAACTAGTTACTGCAGAGTTGAGTACAGAATGAGATTGTTGTAGGTGAAAATATCAATTTTGTTATCAAATGTTGAATAATATAGACATTTAGAGACTTGCATCGTGCTCAAAATACCCTCTTTCATATAACCCAGAAACTGTTCGACAAAATTCATCACCAAAAGGAAGTTAAGGTCAAAACAATTCTAAGTACATATCTTAAGTACAGAATTGCTGAACTTGAATAGTTTCAGTTTTGAACGGTTTTTTAATCAGTAAGCCATGTGGAGGACAATGATTTGCCTAATTTATTTTAGGATCCTTCACGAAGATACATGCATCTAATCCAATATTGATTTCATGAGCCTGTGATAGCCATTTGTTAATAAATTTGCTATATTAAGACCTTGGTTAGTTTAGCTCTATTCCATTGACTGTGTTCTTAAAGAGCCAATGAGCTGATATTGGGGAGGAATTATCACTTATTGAATGAAAATATTTGAGCTATTGTATATCCTTTTTATTTTAATCAAAGACCTATGTTCTAGTGATTTAACATCGGCATGCATTAACTGAGATTATTGAGAATACAGGCACAATGAGTTTTTAATTCAAATGTGTTAGATTTACTTTTTACTACAAGTTTTCTAGGCTCACCCACGTGTGGAAAGGGCCCACCACAACCTGGGATTGAGCTCTTTGTAATTCATAAGTATATCAGCTATATTACCATGTTCAGTTTCATTCCAAAAACGCATGGATTGATCAGAATTTTAGTGTGAATTCATAGATTTTGAAATGATCTCAGTGTGTTTATAATTCTTTCTGATATTGTGTTGATATGGTTTTGGAACTACGCTCTATTCATTGCATTGTGTGCCTGAATTCTTCCACAAAGAAATTCTCTATCTCTTATAAAAATGGTGTGTTGTTTCAAGTATCAATGAAACATCTATACACAAAACCTTATTTGAATGATTTTGTGCATGCATGTCACCAATTCGTAAACTATAGTAAGAGTTTCTCAGTGTGCTTTCATTAGCCAACAGTGGATTTGATTGAATGTGTGAAGTGTGAATCCATAGATACATTCAGTGAATATGTGTGAATGAAAAAGGGCGTTTTTACATTTACAGATAGCATACATATTGATTAGTTTCATAATTACTCTAAGATTACATTCAAGATTTGAAAGTTGCTTCTCTGTGCATGAATTGTCTTTTGAGCATTCGCAGTTTTAGAGTCATAGGAAAGTATATTGGAAGCCAAAACCTTAGTTAAAATTTTAATACAACAGTAGTGATTTCATCTTTCAAAGCAGTAGCATTTTAGGATCAGACGGAGTTACCTACGTTGCTTGAGAGTGGACATTTCATTCATTAGCAGTGCTAGTTCTACTTGATCAGTAGTGTGAATCATTGAGGAAAGAGTGATTGAATTTCATTTGAAAAGATTTTTGTGTAACCTTAGTTCTCATTATTCAGCCCTTGAATTAGACGATGAAAATTCTTGTGTATACTAGGGTTTCTTCCCAAAGATTAGATTTAAAATTCTTTCATACTGCAAGGTTTCATCTTCATAGTTCTCTTTAGAATATTTCTATCCTTGTTAGATGTTTCAAATTATTGAAGGTTTGAGGTGTGACGTTATTTAGTTTTAAGTATAGTAACAAAAAGATTTTCCCCTGTTTCGTTAGTTTGAATCCCTTATCAGAATAGTGTGTATCCTTTTTGAGGACGAGTTTGCTTGACGTGTTAGTGTACGATAGTTAGTTTACCCGTTAGTTTCAAATTAATGTGAAGGGTGAATAAATTATTAAGATACCATAGAAGGACTTGGAATTCGAGCATAACATAAAAGTTTGAAAGTTGATTCAATTATAGTGTGAGAATGGTTTGATTTCATTATTGAAAATTGGTTTTTACCTCTTTACAGTCTTGTTTCATTGAGAGGATTGTAGTGATTGTTAGGAATAGTTTGAGTGCAAATTGGTGTAGAACGGATTGACTAAAATAGGAATTTCAATAGTAATTTATATTTCTTGGTTTATGATTAATTAGAGTTAGTTGCACAACGACTAATATTTATTATTTTTTTCCTCAATTGATTAGTTTCGAACTATAAATAACAATTTTGTACTTAGACAACAAATTGGTTTCATATCCTAGTTTAGATGCTCCGATCCTGGATTACCTATGCTTGCGCCTTGAAGCTTACAAGTCCCGGATTGATAATTTGATGTTGGAATTATAACACATAACTTTCCCAATGCCAACTCTATCTTAATCTTGCCTAGCGTAACAAACTCTAGCCTAGTCTATCCTATCGTAGCCTACTCTAGCCTAGCCTAGATTAGCTTATTCTTGCCTAGCCTAGCCTAATCTAGCCTACTCTACCATAGCATAACTTAACCTACTCTAGCATAGAGTAACGTATCCTAACATACTCTAACCCTACTCTAACCTACTTTACCCTCCAATACTCTAGCCTAGCCTAGATTATCCTAGCCAACTTTATTAGCCTAGCCCAACATACTCTATACTAGTCTATCTTAGCTCAATATAGCCTAGCCTAGCCTACTGTATCCTAGCCTACCCTAGCTTATAACAACACACTCTTACTTAGCCTTTCCTAGCATTACCTTCCCTAGCCTAGATTTCTCTAGCTTAGCCTATCCTACTCTACCCTGGCTTAGCTTAGCCTACTCTAACCTAGCCTACCGTAGTGTAGGTTAGCCTACTCTTGCTTAGACTAGCATAGCCTTACCTTCCCTAGCCTAGCTTTCTCTAGCCTATGCTAGTATACTCTACCCTAGCTTAACTTAGCCTTCTCTAGTCTACTAGCCTTATCCAAACTATCATAGCTTACTCTAGCCTCGTCTACTTTATCCTTGCCTACTCTAACCTACTCTAACCTAGCCTAACCTAGTCTAGTCTAGCTTAGCCTAGCCTAGCCTAGGCTACTCTAGCTTAGCCTATCCTAGCCTAGGCTACTCTAGCTTAGCCTATCCTAGCATACTCTAGCCTTCCCTACTCTCTCCTAGCCTAGCTTGAGTTCGTCTAGCCTAGCCTATCTTAACATACTCCAACCTAGCCTACTTTAGCCTAGTCAAGCCTAATGTAACCTAGCCCACACTACTCTAACCTTGTCTAGCCTAGCCTAGTCTTCATATCCTATTCTACTCTGATTTACTCTAGCATAGTCTAGCCTACTCTATCCTACTCTAACCTAGCTTAACCTACTCTAGCCTAGCCTATTCTAGTCTAACCTACTCTGGCCTAACCTAGTTTAGACTACTCTACTCTAGCCTATCCTATCCTACTTTACAGTACTTTATCCTACCATAGCCTTGCTTACCTTAGCCTACTCTATCATATTCTATCCCAACCTAGCCTATCTTAACATACTCTAGCCTAGACTTGCCTACATTAACCTATCTTATTTTTTCTTTATAGTTTCCTATCCTCTTCAACTCTAACCTACTCTAACCTAGCCTACTCTATCCTAATCTAGCTTAGCTTAGCCCACTCTAACCTAGCCTATTCCAGTCAAACCTACTATGGCCTAAGCTAGTTTATCCTACTCTACTCTAGCCTATTAGGCTACTCTAGCCTAGCCTAGCCTACTTTAGAGTACTTTAGCCTACCCTAGCCTAGCTTACCTTATCCTACTCTATCTTATTTTATCCCAGGCTAACTTATCCTAACGTACTCTAGCCTAGCCTTTCCTACATTATCCTAGCCTACTCTAGCCTAGCCTAGTTTATCTTTATATTTCCCTCTCCTCTTCTACTCTAACCTACTCTAGCATAGCCTATCCTACTCTATCATATTCTAGCTTACCTTAGCCTACTCTATCCTAAATTATCCTAACCTAGCCTATCCTAGCCTACTTTATCCCATCCTAGCCTAGACTATCCTTAACCAAGTCTAGCATACTATCCTACTCTACCCTAATGAACTCTAGCCTACTAGGCTACTCTACCCTACTCTAGCCTAGCCTACTTTAGCCCATCCCATTATACTCTAACCAACTCTATCCTACATCAGCCTACTCTATCCTACTCTAGGCTAGCATATTCTAACATAACCTTCTCTATCCTAGCTTACCTTAGCCTACTCAACTCTAGCCTAGTGTACCCTACTTTAGCCTAGCCTAGCCTACCTTACCTTAGCCTGCTTTATCCTATATTATCCCAACCTATCCCATCTTTGTAGTTTCTTATCCTATTCTACTCTAACCTACTCTAGCCTAGCCTACTCTATGCGACTCTAGTTTAGCCTACTCTAGCCTAGCCTATTATAATCTAACCTAATCGAACCTAGCCTAGCCTACTTAGCCTAATCTAGTCTACCCTACAAGGCTACTCTATCCTAGCTTATTGTAGCCTAGTCTACCCTGTTATATCCTAGTATAGCATACTTGAACCTACTCTACTCTAGCCTTCCCTAGCCTACCCTATCCTAGTCTATTCTACACTATCCAAGCCTAGCCTAGCCTATCCTAGCCTATCACATCCTAGCCTAGCCTACTCTATCCTGATCTATTCTAACCTCGCCTAACCTATGCTACTCTAGCCTCTCAAACTCTATAATAGCCTAGTCTACCCTACTCTATCATTGCCTACTTTACTCTAGCCTACCCTAGCATACTCTACTCTACTCTAGCCTAGCCTAGCCTATCCTATTATATTCTAACCTACTCTACTCTACTCTAGCCTACTCTATCCTACACTAGCTTAGCTTACTCTAGCCTAACCTATTCTTGTCTAACATACTCTAGCCTAGCCTAGCTTCTCCTACTCTACTCTAGCCTACTAAACTACTCTAAGCTAACCAAGCCTACTTTAGCCTACTTTAGCCTACCCTACCCTAGCATACCTTAACCTACTCTATTATATCCTATCCTACTCTAGGCTATCCTAGCCTACTCTATCCTATCGTAACCTAGCCTATCCATCGCTAGGTTATCTTATCTACTCTAACCTACTTTAGCCTAGCCTAGTCTAGTTTATCCGATTCTACTCTAACTTAGTGTAGCCTAGCCTACTCTATCCTACTCTATCCTAGCTTAGCTTAGACTATCCTAGCCTATTCTAGTCTAACCTACTCTATCTTAGCCTAGCTTAGCCTACTCTACTTTAGACTATTAGGCTACTCTAGCCTAGCCTGGACTTCTTTAGCCTACCCTAACTTAGCTTACCCTACCCTACCCTAACCTACCCTATCCTAGTCTAGCCTATCCTAGCCTGCTCTACTCCATCCTTGCTTATCCTATCGTAGTCTAAACTAGCCTAGCCTAGCCTAGCCTACTCTGCTCTACTCTAGCCTAGCCTAGCATAGCCTAGTCTACTCTACTCTAATCTAGCCTAGCCTATCCTAGACTAACCTACTCTAGCCTACTCTAGCCTACTCTGCTCTACTCTAGCCTAGCCTAGCATAGCCTAGTCTACTCTACTCTAATCTATCCTATCCTATCCTAGACTAACCTACTCTAGCCTAACATACTCTACTCTACTCTACTATAGCCTAACCTAGCCTACTCTAGCCTACTCTACTCTACTCTAGAGTAGCCTAACCTACTCTAGCATAACCTAGCTTACTCTAGCCTACTCTAGCCATACTCTAACCTAGCATAGCCTACTCCACCCTCTCCTACCCTACTTTAGCCTACTCTACTCTACTCTACTCGATTCTAGCTTAGTTTGCTCTACTCTACTCTACTCTAGCCTACTCTAGCCTACTTTACTCTAACCTAGCCAAGCTTACTCTCGCCTATCCTAGCCTACTCTAGCGTATCCTAGCCTACTCTACCCTAGCTTACTCTACTCTACCTTAGCTTACTCTACTGTAGCCTAGCCTAATCTAGCTTATTCTAGCAAAAATTTAGGCTAGCCTAGCCTAGCCTACTCTACGCTAGCCTAGTCTACTCTAGCCAACTATACTCTACTCTACTATAGCCTAGCCTAATCTAATCTAGCTTAGCCTACTCTGGGATATTATACCCTAGCCTAGCCTACTCTATCCTACTCTAGCATAGTCTAGCCTACTCTAGCCTATTCTACTCTATCCTAGCCTAGCTTACTCTAGCCCAACCTAGCCTACTCTACCCTAGCTTAGCTGAGCTTACTCAAGCCTAACGTACTCTAGCCTAGCCTATCCTAGTCTAACCTAGCCTAGCTTAGCCTACACCACTCTCGCTTATTAGGAAACTCTAGCCTAGCTTAGCCTACTTTAGCCTAGCCTACCCTAACCTAGCCTAGCTTACTCTATCCTATCCTACCCTTCCCTTTCCTACTCTAGTCTACTGTAGCCTAGCCTATCATATCCTACTCTAATCTACTCTAGACTACCTACTCTACTCTACTCTAGCATATTCTACCCTAGCCTACTCTAGGCTATCCTACTCTACCCTAGCCTACTCTTAGCCTACTCTTAGCCTACTCTTAGCCTATTCTACCCTAGCCTACTCTTAGCCTACTCTGCCCTAGCCTACTCTACTCTACTCTAGCCTAGCCTAGCTTATCCTATTCTACTCTAACCTACTCTACTCTAATCTGGCCTACTCTATCCTACACTAGCTTAGCTCACTCTAGCCTAACCTATTCTTGTCTAACCTACTCTAGCCTAGCCTAGCTTCTCCTACTCTACTCTAGCCTACTAGGCTACCCTAACCTAGCCAAACCTACTTTAGCCTACCCTAGCCTACCATACCTTAACCTACTCTATTATATCCTATCCTACTCTAGCGTATCCTAGCCTACAATATCCTATCGTAACCTAGCCTATTCATGGCTTACTGTAGGCTAGCTTATCTGCTAGCTTATCTACTCTAACCTACTCTAGCCTAGCCTAGTCTAGTTTATCTTATTCTACTCTAACTTAGTCTAGCCTAGCCTACTCTACCCTACTCTAGGCTAGCTTAGCTTAGACTAGCTTAGCCTATTCTAGTCTAACCTACTCTATCTTAGCCTAGTTTAGCCTACTCTACTCTAGACTATTAGGCTACTCTAGCCTAGCCTAGACTACTTTAGCCTACCCTACATTAGCCTACTCTACCCTAGCCTAACCTACCATACCTTATTCTAGCCTATCCTAGCCTACTCTACTCTAGCCTTGCTTATCCTATCGTAGTCTAAACTATCCTAACCTAGCCTAGCCTGCTCTACTCTACTCTAGCCTAACATAGCATAGCCTAGTCTACTCTACTGTATTCTAGCCTATCCTAGCCTATCCTATCCTATCCTATCCTATGATATCCTATCCTAGACTAACCTACTCTAGCCTAACTTACTCTACTCTACTCTACTATAGCCTAGCCAAGCCTACTCTAGCCTACTATACTCTACTCTAGAGTAGCCTAACCTACTCTAGCATAACCTAGCTTACTCTATCCTACTCTAGCCATACTCTAACCTTGCATAGCCTAATCTAGCCTCACCTAGCCTACTTTAGCCTACTCTACTCTACTCTACTCTACTGTACTCTAGCCTACTCTAGCCTACTTTACTTTAACCTAGAGAAGCTTACTCTGGCCTATCCTTGCCTACTTTGGCCTATCCTTGCCTACTTTGGCCTATCCTAGCCTACTCTAGCCTTGCTTACTCTACTCTACCTTAGCCTACTCTAAGCTAGCCTACTCTACTCTAGCCAACTCTACTCTACTCTTCTATAGCCTAGCCTAATCTACTCAAGCTTAGCCTACTCTAAGATATTATATCATAGCCTAGCCTACTCTATCCTACTCTAGCATAGTCTAGCATACTCTACTCTATCCTAGCCTAGCTTACTCTAGCCCAACCTAGCCTACTCTACCCTAGCTTAGCTAAGCTTAGTGAAGCCTAACTTACTCTAGCCTAGCCTATTCTAGTCTAACCTAGCATAGCTTAGCCTACACTACTCTCACCTATTAGGCAACTCTAGCCTAGCTTAGCCTACATTAGCCTACCTTACCCTAACCTAGCCTAGCTTACTCTATCCTATCTTGCCCTACCCTAGCTTACTCTAGCCTACTCTGGCCTAGCCTATCATATCCTACTCTACTCTACTCTAGACTACCTACTCTACTCTACTCTAGCCTAACCTAGCTTATCATATCTTATCATATCCTAGCCTACTCTAGCCTACTCTACTCTACTCTAGCCTAGCCTAGCCTACTATAGCCTTCTTTAGCCTAGCCTAACCTAGCCTACTGTAGCCTAGCCTAGCATACTCTACTCTACTCTAGCATAGCCTAGCCTATCCTACTCTAACCTATCCTACTCTACTCTACCCTAGCCTAGCCTATCCTACTCTACCGTAGCCTACTCTATTCTACTCTAACCTAGCCTAGCCTACTCTCTACTCTAATCTTGCCTAGCCTAGCCTACTATACTCTAGCCTAACATACTCTATCATGCTCTACTCTACTCTACTCTATCTTAGCCTACTCTACTCTAGCCTAACCTACTCTACTCTAGCCTACTCTAGCCTATCCTAGCCTACTCTGCTCTAACCTTTCCTATCCTAGCCTACTTTACTCTAACCTATCCTAGCCTAGCTTACTCTACTCTAGCCTAACCTAGCTTACTCAAGCCTAGCCTAGGCCACTCTATCCTAGCTTAGCTTAGACTACTCTGGCCCACTAGCCTACTCTAGCCTAATCTAGTCTAGGCTAGGCTAGGCTAGCCTAGTCTACTTTAGACTAGCCTAGCCTAGTCTACTCTACAGTAGCCTAGCCTACTCTACCCTAGCCTAGTATAGCCTAGCCTAGCCTACTCTAGCCTAGCCCAGTCGAGCCTTGCCTACTATAGCCTAGCCTAGCCTAGTCTAGCCTAGCATACTCTATCATAGCCTAGTCTAACCTAGTCTACTCTAGCCTAGCCTAGCCTACTCTAGCTTAGCCTAGCCCACTCAACTCTAGCCTAGCCTACTCTAGCCTATCTTATTCTATTATATTCTATAGTATTCTGCTCTACCCTAGCCTAACCTACTCTAGCCTATCCTACTCTATCATAGCCTTGTCTAACCTAGTCTACTCTAGCGTGGCCTAGGTTACTCTAGTAGCCTAACCTACCTTAGCCTACTCTAGCCTATTCTATCCTAAGCTAGCTAGCCTAGCCTACTATAGTCTACTAAATTTATAAGAGTTTATCTATATACATATTGTAGGTGAGACAATTAATAAAAGTTGTATTCCAAATCAGCCTTAAAAAACATTTGCATACAATTTTATTTTATAATATGTATTTGAATATAAAAGCACTATCATTGTATATTATTTAATTCAATCATTTTTTCATTATACATTATCTTATTTTAATTAAACCCTATATAAGTTTATAGAAATTTTATGTAAATAGATGTTGCAGTTGACATTTACATTCAAATTTCATTTTATAATGTAGATTTATATATTTTAAAACATTACAACTTTATATTAGATAAATTTAAACATTTTTCCTTATCTTAATTAAATTAAATAAATACACCATATTACATCACTAAAATAATATAATATAAAATTTTAATAATAAATAAACTATTTTAATTTAAAATATTTAAAAAAAATTAAACTAAATAATATTAATAAAAAATTATTAAAATAAAATATATATATATTATTAAAATTAAACATAACCAAAATATTTATATATATATATATATATAAACCAAAACTCAACATACAAATCTATAGGACATCAATTAACAACAAACAACATATTTTTAAGATGTAAAAGCTGAACAATCATTTAACATAAAACACAAAACAACATATTTTTAAGATGTAAAAGCTGAACAATCATTGAACATAAAACACAAATTATAAGAGGAGGGCAACCCTGAAAAACACAAGTAACACTAACGAATTTTTATCACTCACGCCTAACTACATAATCACTCACGCCTAACTACATAGGTGAGTAAATAAAGCTAAACTAGAAAAGAAGAATTGCACGGAAGCTGGAGAGAAGGAAGTTAAACACACTGGAGGCACAAACGTACATGTACATGAAATTACAACAATTAATGAAGAAACTACGAAGTATGGATGAGTAGGAACTACAGTAATGAAGAGAGAAATTAGAAATTAAGTTATGAACGGAAAAATTAAGCAAAGAATGGATGGGATAATTTGAACCATAAAGATATGAAGGATTGATAATTTATAGAAAATATTTTCAGAAAAAAAAAAGGTCACAGGAAACCTTGATTTCCAACCTTATAGCGCTGGAGAAATTAATAGAAAGAAGATTGAAAAGAAAATAAATTAACAGGAAAAAAAGGACCGGAAAGAAAAATAATGAAAAGAGTATTAAAAAGAAAATAAAAGGCCTAGGGTTTGTTTTGAAAGCAAATATGAAAAGAAATGTAGCCAACATTAAATAACGCCTAACAACAACAAAATAATGGAACTTATACATTCAGTTAATATTAATAAAAAATCAAATAATAAAAAAATTATTTAAAATAAATTATATATTTAATATTATAATATTAAATAATATACACATTTATAAAATATTAGTGAACAGCATATTTGAAGATGTAAAAACTCAGTTCAAAGTCCTGAAAGCCATTTAATATAAAACCACATTGTCATTAAAAAAAATCATAAGAGAAGGGAAGCCCTGAAAAATGGATTTCCACGGCCAGGGTTAAAGCAATTGATTTTTATAACTCACATCAAACTGCATCGAATTTAAATAAAGCTAAACTATAAAGAAAATTGAACCGGTGGAGAAACAAAATACTGAACACATTAGAATGTTTAAACGTACGTGCAATTGAAAATACGACAATTTCAATTTCCAGGAAACTATAATGATTTGATGATATTAATAGAATGGAATAGTGATTGGACAAGGAACTTCAACTACGAGTGGAGAAACTAAGCAAAGAATGGAGAGATGGGATAATTTAATAACCAATAGAAAATACTCTCAAAATCAATTATTAGCTGGATAATTTAATAAATAATAGAAAATACTTTCAGAAAATCAATTATTGGCTGGATTGATAATTAATAGAAAATAATTTAAGAAATTAAGAGAAAGAAAAAGCATAGAACTCTTAATTTCACTGATTACATGGCTGAAAACTTAACCTAAAGAAAACTGAAATAGAAAGACAAGGGTTTCAGAGATTAAAAAAAACTGAAATAGAAAGACGAGGGTTTCAGAGATTAGAGGAAATGTACCTGTAATTGAAGCCAGGCGAGTTATACAACATAACAATACTACAGAAAATAATTACATCATAACAATACAACAGAAACTAAGTTACAAAGGAATTACATGAAACTAGATCAGGGTACATGAGTGGATGGAATGATGTGGCTAAACAAAACCAACAGAAAATACACTCAAAAATTAAAAAAATATACCCTGTTCCTTGTGTAGTTTGACCGGACGAAACCTCGATTGACAAGAAATTAAAAAAAAAATGGAAATGAATGGGATCGCTGAATTAGAGGAATTGAGGAGGAGAATAACCGACCCTTATGTGGGAGGTTCCTATCCATCACAACAATACAACATAAATCGCTTCAATAATTTTCAAGGGAATAAAAGGAATGCCCTGGAGTTGAGTTTTTATATATATGGAAATACATTACAATGGTTGAAATTAATTAAAAAAAGCTATAGCTCCTATCAAATTAGAGAGAAACAGAGCACAAATGAATCAATATAATATGTACCTGAAATTAAAAGACGCAGAGAACATAGCCGTCTTGCCTTTCCTTTGAAGCTATGAAGTTGTTTGCGCAGTAGTGGATGATCGAATTGCCTCCTTATACAACATACATGACTGAGTTTGCACAGACTCCCTCATATGACAGACATGGCAGAGGCACACGCGCAAGCACACAGACTGAGATGCCCAATCACATATACCAGACCAAACCAATCACACATGAACATACCAGATCAGACCATCAGACCAGACAAGAGGTACATGACAAGGAGGAAGTAAATGAGAAATTTCTGCAATCTTCGATAGATATACGTAGTGTTTCTCTCAACGGATATATTGGGCTCTTTTTTGAATAACGGGTTCAGAGACAAATCCGTGTATCTTCCACAAATGGGAGGGAATTTAAAATTGATCTACCCCACCGTCCTTTTAAAAAGGAGGCATAAAGCGTTCATGTTTTTCTTTTCTTTAATTTCGATTCAGGCTTTAGGGTTTTCAGTTTGTTTTAATCACTGCTTTTTATGATCTTTGATTTCACTTTACTTTTCTAAAATTAAAATAAGGTTCATATGACCTGGGCGGAAGACCAATGGAGGCCAAATTTTTAAGAAATTAGAAATGGAATTGTCATATGAACTGGTCAGAATCTAATGATTAACCAACTGAGGCCAAAATTTTAAGAAATTTGAGATGGAATTGTGAGACTGATACAGGTTAGCTATCCAACCGTTTCTTTAACGACCTACTCTTTTGAATGATCGTTTCACGAAAAATCTCTTATTTCTTCCACAGATGAGCGAAAACAAACTTTAAAAATTAATTACGCTGATCTATTAGCTGTGTTTTGTTCATTATTGTTAACTATATTTTATTACTAGTTTTGAATAATAAATGCATTAAATAGATGTGTTTGGAAATTTGTAACAATGTATATAAGGTTTATTTAATTGAACAATTGTTATATATATATATATCTATCTATATCTATATATATTTCGAAATTGCTTTATGAAAGGTGGATAAAGAGGATGATAGGGTAAGCATGATTATGCATCATTATAAATGATTTTTTATTTTTATTTTTTGTCAGACTTCCCAACTAAATGAGCATAAGAGAAACAATCAATTGCTACTTGATTGATAATTTAATGTAAGGGGATTTTATTTTCAAATCTCACATATATGATGCTAAATAATAATCTTTGTGTCATAAATCTATTACTCATTTAAAATAAGGCTATGAGGTATATGAATAGTTAGAATAGATCATTCAATGGGTATCTTGACAAATGGATATTGTATGAGAAATCATTTAAACGGGATGATTTTCTTAAGTGCTATAAAAAGAATCCATGCAATTTCTTCATATAGATATGAATCAAGAAGAGGTAAAGGATTCATGGAATTTAAATACTAATCATTTTGAATTTTCATTTAATGAGGATAGCAAGGTTGTGAAGGAACCCTTCAAACCTAAGGTTGTAATGAATATACTATAGGATGTAATAATATTTTGAACTAGTGATCCTAAAAATTAATATGAAGGTGTATCCATGGAAGAAACACCTCAATCTATGAAGAAAGTCAAGTGAATAGCAATCAAGGGAATATTATTCATGTGTTTGAAAATAGATCCACCATGTGTATGAGTATCGATGGAAGCCGTCTAGCCCTCTAGAAAGTTTTTCTTCAAATCCATGAAGAATACATTAGATATTTTTAAAGCCTAGAGGAGTGAGTATAGAAGGAAGATTTAAAGACTTTAATGATATAGAAGTTGATAGTGAAGAGAGTTAATATGAGGAAGGGTATGCCATTAATTTTTGTAGTGTTGTTATTTGATTTGATATTGTATATAATATAAAATATTATATGCATAGGGGTATTGATAAAGTATAATATTAGTTATTAACTACTTTCAACATTGAATAATGGTTTTCAATGTTATAGGTTGGTTTATTATGGCTAGAAAGCTATTTACTAATTATAAAATCAAGAAGAAATTTTGTCCTTCTATCTTGAGAAGGCACAGATCCAAAAGTAGTAAAGTGACATGATTATCTAATTAATGATAATAGCTTTGCACCACTAGTAATCGATATTGATTTCATAGTGAAATATGTTAATTTATAAATTATGGGCATTCTCTCTTATTGTCAACATTTAATTCTAGTTTTAAGATTTGTGTAACCATGGGAATAGGCTGACCCAATTGAGTTATGCACAATTTGTTTTTTCATAATGTTAGATCATAATATTTTGTATTATATTCAGATTGACCGATAAATAACATATATGATTCTTGATCCTATTTCTGTTCACAACCAATATTAATATTCATGTTGTCTTGTCAATGTGGAGAAACTATTAACCCATCCAACAAGTTCCATAATTGATTAAATTTGCTTTTTGAATTCCCCTAATATAGTATCCATTATACAAGTTAGGTTAGATATCTAGTTATTATAACAATAAGCTCCTTTCAATTGCCAAATGAAACGTAATCCTAGCTTTTAAAATAGTTATGTTTCTTCATTGTTAGGTTATGCATAAGCATGTAATATACTAGGATATCTTGATATCATGGCTTGGATTCTTTGTAAAACCAATAACTTATGGTTTTGGTACATGTATGATTTTACTTTGAGTTACAAATTGAAGCCTACTTGCCTGAATTGAAATTGCAAGATTTTTCCCATTAGTGCAAGATTTTGAAGATTATGGTTCTCTCAACAATCCCACAAAGGAATTACGTCCCAAGACAAAACGCCTCATATGAAAACCCATTAAGGAGTATCATTTCGAATTCTTCTCATTCAAAAACATGCATGTTAAATTGAAATGTTGATTGAAAACTTGGCTTCATTAAGTGTTGATGATCATTAGAAGTAGAAAGCCTTATGATTCTTGTTTGAAGATTACCTGTGTTATATCTTATAGCTACACCCTTATTGTTAGTACAAAAATATCATGTGACCTTACATGTGACAAGTATTACAATTAGTAAAGGTCCACATTTACAAAGTCATTATTAATCTCATAGTTGAGTTAAAAGAAAGGGCTCAATGAAAAATACATTGAATATAGAAAGAAAAATTAATTCCAATGGTGAAAACCTTATCCATTTATACTCTTAGAAAATAAACTACCTTCTTTTACACTCATAGCATCAAACAAATTAAACCAAGGTGAAATCATAGAGCACTTTAGCAACATAGAGGGAGAAGAAAGAGTGCATATAAAAAGAAGGTATTCAATAAAAATTTTATGATGTAACCTCTATCACCTCCCTTCACTTGTTTTAATAGCATTTATTCACATTGTTGAAATATATTCTCCTTAAGAAAAGTCCAAAATACCCCATCATAATCCTAGGTGTTGGAACAAGGATTGATTTAAATCACAAAG
The DNA here is from genome assembly GCA_000404065.3 of Pinus taeda. NCBI lineage: Eukaryota > Viridiplantae > Streptophyta > Pinopsida > Pinales > Pinaceae > Pinus > Pinus taeda. The sequence continues at coordinate 98,458 of APFE031055035.1, forward strand.
CTTTCCCATGGGAGATATTCTTTCTGGTTAGGTAGGTGGGATTACACATGGTTTTTTAACTAATCACCTTAACATCAAGGATTTCCTTAAAAGTACACCCAATAAACATCTATTCAAAATCCCTATGGGATTGGGGAGAAAATATAATCATAAAGGAAGGTATGTAATTGCATTTTGCAAATTGATGTGGCCCGTCCGCGCGGCCCCTCTCCAGCTCACCTACCCACGGTACTTTCAGATATGGTATGTTGATTGTGGTTGATTAAAAATCGTTTGCTCCGATCCGGTATTGATTGCGGCAGTAGTTACCTACCTACCTCCCGGTACCTTGCCCCTTCTCCGGCTAACACCTGTCCGCCTCGGTTGTGTTGCAACCCTAATCCTCCGATTGCCCTTTTGGGTTGGTTTACTTCGCGCTCATTGTCATTTCTCCGTGTGTCTTCATCGCTCTGCGACCTGGTCTCGAGCTCGGCTCTGTCTCTGTGCTATCAGTCGATACCCCGTCGATTTGTTATGGATTTCTTGCTCAACTGTTGGGTTTTTCACTGTGGTTCCGCCTGTACAATTTATTCGCGCATCTGTTGGTAAGTTGTAGCTCTGCCAGGGGTTTTTGTTGTTCGATTCTTCCGTGGATTGCTCTGTCGACTGTTAGTTTGCCTGTGATTGTTGATTTATTTTAGTTAATGGCATTGTATCATGTGGTCGTTTCTCAATATGGAGGGTTTCTGGTAGGCTCAGTGGCACTGTGCGTTTGATGGTTCTGCAACAGCTGCTCTCAGCATTCACCTTCTCGTCAAGGTAATTTCTCACTCCATGTTATAATTCCCTATTTGTTTTTCGAATAAAGACTAACCAAATTGGCCCCTCCGTGGTCAGGTTTCGGTCTTGATGTATAGAGGAATCGTTCACCCTCAGGTAACGTATTCTCCTTACCCTCTGTTCTTCACCCTTCCAATCATTTCATTCCTTTTTTATTTTGGTCGCTGGTCGAATTTTTATGTGCAGGGTTTGGTCGTTTCATTAAACCCTAACGTGCTCTCCTTCTGCCCTTTTCAGGTGACGGCTCCGTGGCTCCTCGCACCAGATTGCGCTTACACTCCGGGTAGTTTTGTGCTTCTTTATTTAGTTGTCTTTAAAGTCTGTTAATTTGCGTGTATTCGCTTGCGGGTTCTTAGTGGTTAGGTGCCCTGGTGGCCTCCGGTTCTTCACTGTAATATTGGGTCTGTATGTTGGTCGTTGTAACGGTTAAGGGTTTGGGTATCCCAACCGTGGTCGTGGCTCCTTTTAATCTGATGTCGCGTTTGTCATTTATGGGAATGGTTCATTGAACCCTTGCCCGAGTTTCGTTGTAATCGTTTGGACTTTATCCGGCCTGCACTATAATATATATACGTAAGTTTTGAATTTGCAAATGTTTAAGATTGATGTTCTGGGACTTGTTCTTACCTGGTTTCGACCTGGGGTCGTTATGCTCCTTGATTTCGCTACTCTGCTTCCGTCTGTTGTTTGTTAGACTGGACTCGTCGTGTGCCTGGTTGTTTGGGCTATCGTCACTATGTTTTCACCTGCACTTGTTATTGACTATGCAATCGTTTACATATATTTGAATCTCTGTTAGTGACTCTCGGTCACGACATTTTATCTATTGAAATAATTTACACAGAATGTTACTTCTCAGAAATTATAAATTATACAGAACTTAAATAAGCTATCTATAAATTCTTTTGTGCACAGAAATTCTTAGATGAAGGAAAAATATTCTTCTCTGTTTATTTCTTTGAATGTGTTTCTTTTCTGCTAGCTGCCGAACCCCTGTAGGATTTCGGTTTTTGCCATTTATACATTTGAGGTGATTCGGTAGATAACTGACAGCAGTTACCTTTTACAATCGGTTATATAGTTATGTTTTTGTTCCAGTTCCTATTTGACAGTTTATAAAACTAACTCTGTCTATCTGTCACTATGGTCCCACAAAGGGTGCCTGTATACATTATTTGTAATAATCTACTTTATTAACTACAATTAATTACTAATAGCTACAGTAAAGTAAACTAAGTAAAAATTACCCAACAGAAACTAAACAAACAGTAATTGACCTTTGTAAAGAAAATAAAATGAAACTGTAAAAACCTGACAGTCTTGCTGTCCTTTCTCAAACTGTTTAACCTTCCCAGTCTTTTTCTGAAACTCTGTCCTCCCTGTTTCGGTCTTCACCCTGTCGACCAGATGCTCCTGCATCAGGCTGCTGGGGTAAAAGAGAGTTCTCATGGCTCCGTTCCATGAGCTCCTCCACCGAGTATCCTGCCTTTCGAATTTGTGCTTCGTCGAGCCAGGAACTGTCCTCTAGGGGACGGTCCTTCCACTTGACAAGATAGCGCAGATACTTCTTTCTACGCGTCCATTTGGCTACCTGTGTGTTGATAATTCCTTCAATTTCGTGATTCTTAAACGACGGTAATTGTTTCTTCCAAAGACTGCTCTCGAACTGGGTGTCCCGTTGTGGCTGTACCATGTTTTCGTCTGCTAACTGGGCATGATATGGAAACAGGTCTGCCACGTTGAATATGGGCGATATGCCTATATCAGGTGGCAGCTGAATTTCATATGCATTCGCTGAAAATTTGCGAAGGATTTTGCATGGGCCGATTTTCTTGAACTTCAGCTTGTTGTACGTTCCTTTAGGAAACCTTTCCCGACGCAAATGCGGAAGGACTTCATCTCAAAACTTGAAATGTACCTCACGCCACTTGATATCTGCATGCTGTTTATATTTCTGTGTGTTGTCCTGTAACTTTATTTTAACTTTCTCGTGCAGTTCGCTCATTGCTTCGGCAAAATCTTCCCCGTCTGCACTCCTCCTTTCCAGCTGTCCTAAGTCCCGTAATTCATGTACTCCCCGCGGATGCGTACCATATAAGATTTGGAATGGGCTTAGGCCTGTGCTCCGATTAGGCAAATCGTTGTAAGCGAATTTGGCTTGGGCCAGAGCTCGATCCCACAATCGCGAGTTTTCTCCTGTCAAACTTCGCAATAAATTGCCCAAACTTCTGTTAACTACTTCCATCTGTCCATCAGTCTACGGGTGATACACGGAACTGAAATTTAACTGTGTGCCCAGCTTTTTCCACAGGATGCGCCAGAAATGCCCTGTAAATTTTACATCCCTATCTGAAACTATAGTCCTCGGTAAGCCATGTAATCGAACTACTTCTGTGAAGAAGAGGTGTGCCACATATGTGGCGTCACTAGTCTTCCGGCACGGAATGAAATGAGCCATTTTGGAAAATCTATCCACCACCACCATCACTGAATCATAACCCCGCTGTGTTCTGGGCAATCCTATGACAAATTCGATGCTGACTGAATCCCAAGGTCTGCTTGGAACTGGTAGGGGCGTATATAACCCAACATTCTGGCTGTGCCCTTTCGCCAGTTGGCAGATTTTACATCTGGTTACATACCTCTGTACGTCTCGACTCATTTTCGGCCAGTAGTAAAAGTGTCCTAGCTATTCCAATGTTTTATCAACGCCAAAATGTCCTGCTAAACCTCCACTATGCTTCTCTTTCACCAAATTTTCCCTCATCGAACAATCTGGGATACATAGCTGTCCACCACGAAATAACAATCCGTCCTGCAGATTAAAATCTAGGCATGGGCTTGTATTTCATAAGACAGGATTCTGGCATGCCTCAAAGGCTTCCTTGAAATCCACGTCCATCTAGTACAAATCCTTCAAATACTCAAACCCCATTACCTGTATGCCGCTTTCCTGTAAGAGCAAAGCTCTTCTGCTTAAAGCATCTGCCACTTTGTTGGCTTGTCCACTTATATGCTTCAGCACGAAAGTAAAACTTTGTAGGTACTCCACCCACTTGGCGTGCTTGTGGTTCAATTTGTGTTGCTGCGTTATGTACTGTAACGCAGAATTATCAGAGAACAAAAAAAACTCATTTTCGAGTAAGTAGTGCCTCCAATGTTTCAAGGCTTGAACTACTGCATAGAATTCTTTATCGTATGACGAATACTTCTGCCGGCTTTCGTTTAGTTTCTCACTAAAGAATGCCACAGGTCTATCCTCTTGACTGAGTACAACACCGATAGCTGTCCTGCTTGCATCACATCGGACCTGAAAAGGTTTGCTGAAGTCGGGCAGCCTCAAGATTGGCCTCTCTATTATTTTCCGCTTCAAAAGTTGAAAACTTTCTTCTGCCGCTTTAGTCCAGCAAAAAGGTTGACTGACCTTTTTGATGGTTTCTAGCATTGGCGCGCAGATTTCACTAAAATTCTTGATAAACTTTCTGTAAAAACTTGCTAAACCGTGAAAGCTACGTACCTCGAATAAACTCTTTGGTGAAGGCCAACTCATGATTGCTGTAATCTTCTCTGGGTCCATTTTCAACTCATTCTCCGCCACTACGAACCCCAAATATATTAACTCCTTCTGTAGGAAAGTGCATTTCTTCAAATTTACCAGTAGTTTGTTCTGCTGCAGCTTCTCGAATACTCTTCGAATTGTTAAGGTGTTCCTTTTTGTTCGTACTAAAATTAAAATATCATCCAGATAGACTATCACAAATTTTCCAATAAATTCCTTTAACATTTCGTTCATCAGTCTCATAAATGTACTTGGAGCGTTACTCAACCCAAACGGCATAACCAGCCATTCGTACAGCCCTTCATTGGTCTTGAAGGCTGTCTTCCATTCGTTGCCTTCTCTAATCCTGATCTGATGATACCCACTTTTCAGAAAGATTTTCGTAAAATACGCTGCTCCACTAAGGCAATCCATCATATCATCCATCCTAGGCAAGGCAAAACCTGTAACGGATGGTGATCTTGTTTATAGCCCGCGAATCTGTACACATTCGCCACTCCCCACCCTTCTTGGGTGCAAGGACTGTAGGTACTGCACAGGGGCTTAAACTCTCTCTGATCAGTCCCTTGTCCAACAATTCCTGCACTTGTTTGCGCACTTCTTCATTATCCTTTGGACTCATTCTGTACGCTGCCTTGTTTGGTAAACTCGCTCCCGGTATAAAATCAATATGATGGTTGATGCTCCTCTTAGGGGGTAACTTATCAGGTAATTCCTCTGCTGCAATATCGTGAAATTCTTCTAACAACTCCTGTACTTCCTTAGGCAATTCTGTTTGTTCTGTGCTTAGCAATACTGGCTTCATCCTCCTTACAACTGCAAAATTTACTTCAATTTCATCAATCTGTTTGATGAATTGTTTTCCTCCCAATAACAACGCCTTTGTTCCGCTAGATTCTGTTGAATCTTCCTCTTTGATGGGCACGAGTGTTTGTTTGACCCCATCCTTCGTAAACTTGTAACAATTCGTCTTTCCATCATGTGTCACCCTCCTGTCATACTGCCATGGTCTTCCGAGTAGTATGTGGCACACGTCCATGGGCATAATATCGCAGACCACTGTATCGTGGTACTTGCCAATGCGAAACTCCACCTCGCATTGTTCATCAACTAACAGCTGGTGGCCTTTCTATAGCCACGACACCTTGTAAGGTGTGGGGTGTTTTAGCCGCTTTAACCCCAATTTTTCTACCATCTCAGTGGCAACCAAGTTATCCGTACTCCTGCTGTCTATTATTACCTTACAGCACTTCCCATGAGATTTACAGACTGTTCGAAACAGTGACTTCCTCTAAGTTGGTTCAGACACTTCTTTGGTTGGCTTTAGCAAAACTTTATTCAGGAGTAATGCTTCTCCCATTTCTGCTACATCTTCCACTTCCCGTGGCTGCGCTTCTGCTTCTTCTGGCTGAACCATATATGTTCCTCTCTGACCTGCCTGCTCAACTTCTGGGCACTCAAAGGATCGATGTCCCCATTTTTGACACCTGTAGCACTGGAAACCAGTTCCTCTTCCGCGGCCATTCCCTCTTCCACGCTGATATGTCCGACCTCCTCTAGTGCTATCTCCTTTGTTAGCTGTCCCTGAAGTTTTTGAGCTACTGCCTTCTTCACTGTTTGTAGCACTCTTTCCTCTTCCGTAGGACTATCCTCGTCCTCTACCACTTCCTCTTCCTCTCCTGTTATTCTACTTTCTATTAATTTTCTCCTCAACCTTCACAACACTCTGAAAGGCTTCCTCTATACTTCTGGGAGAAAGAATACTAATTTCATCCAGGATCTCCATCCTCAAACCGTTAACATACCGTGTTGTCTTCTCTGGAGTCTCATCCGTGTAACCAGCACGTAGATTAACCCGGTAGAACTCTTCCGTGTATTCTTTAACAGTCATACCCTTCTGTCTCAAATTCTGCACTCTCCGACATAGTTCAACCTGGTAATCTTTTGGCAGAAACCTGCCCTTCAGCTTCGCTACCATCCTCGCCCAGTTTCATATGGGTAACTTATTCAATCTTTTTCTGTCTACCTAGACATTATCCCACCACAAGAGGGCATGTCCTTTTAACTTAGTAGCGGCGAACTTAACTTGCTTATCCTCCCTAATTTCTTCATTCTCAAAGTATTTATCCAGTTCGCTGATCCAATCCAATAGAATATCAGCAGACAGACTACCATCATAATTTCAAATTTATGTCTTTGGCTTGCTGCTGGCCAATAAGATTGAACGCAGCAGTCTTAGTTCTGGAGCCTCTTCATCAGAAGCTTCCGCAGCAGCTACTATTTCCTCCTCACTCTCATCTCCCAATTCTGGGTCTCTTCATCTACCCGCTTCTACTGCTTCCAAGCGAGCTGTAAGAACTCTAATCTGTTCTCTTAATCCTTCATCTCCTCCTCCTCTTCGTGCACCTCTGCCACGCCCTCGTCTTGGTACTTGTACTTCTTCCATCTCTATCTAACTAACAAATAAAATAATAAAAAAAAACTTGGCTCTGATACCAATTGATGTGGCCCGTCCACGCGGCCCCTCTCCAGCTCACCTACCCACGATACTTTCAGATATGGTATGTTGATTGTGGTTGATTAACAATCGTTTGTTTCGATCCGGTATTGATTGCGGCAGTACTTACCTACCTACCTCACGGTACCTTGCCCCTTCTCCGGCTAACACCTGTCCGCCTCGGTTGTGTTGCAACCCTAATCCTCTCGTTGCCCTTTTGGGTTGGTTTACTTTGCGCTCATTGTCATTTCTCCCTGTGTCTTCATCGCTCTGCAACCTGGTCTCGAGCTCGGCTCTGTCTCTGTGCTATCAGTCGATACCCCGTCGTTTTGTTATGGATTTCTTGCTCAACTGTTGGATTTTTCACTGTGGTTCCGCCTGTACAATTTATTCGCGCATCTGTTGGTAAGTTGTAGCTCTACCAGGGGTTTTTGTTGTCGGATTCTTCCGTGGATTGCTCTGTCGACTGTTAGTTTGCCTGTGATTGTTGATTTATTTTAGTTAATGGTGCTGTATCATGTGGTCGTTTCTCAATATGGAGGGTTTCTGGTAGGCTCAGTGGCACTGTGCGTTCGATGGTTCTGCAACAGCTGCTCTCGGCATTCACCTTCTCATCCAGGTAATTTCTCACTCCATGTTATAATTCCTTATTTGTTTTTCGAATAAAGACTGACCAAATTGGCCCCTCCGTGGTCAGGTTTCGGTCTTGATGTACAGAGGAATCGTTCACCCTCAGGTAACGTATTCTCCTTACCCTCTGTTCTTCACCCTTCCAATCATTTCATTCCTTTGTTATTTTGGTCGCTGGTCGAATTTTTATGTGCAGGGTTTGGTCGTTTCGTTAAACCCTAATGTGCTCTCCTTCTGCCCTTTTCAGGTGACGGCTCTGTGGCTCCTCGCACTAGATTGCGCTTACACTCCGGGTAGTTCTGTGCTTCTTTATTTAGTTGTCTTTAAAGTCTATTAATTTGCCTGTATTCGCTTGCGGGTTCTTAGTGGTTAGGTGCCCTGGTGGCCTCCGGTTCTTCACTGTAATATTGGGTCTGTATGTTGGTCGTTGTAATGGTTAAGGGTTTGGGTATCCCAACCGTGGCCGTGGCTCCTTTTAATCTGCTATCGCGTCTGTCATTTATGGGAATGGTTCATTGAACCCTTGCCTGAGTTTCGTTGTAATCGTTTGGACTTTATCAGGCCTGCACTATAATATATATACGTATGTTTTGAATTTGCAAATGTTTAAGATTGATGTTCTGGGACTTGTTCTTACCTGGTTTCGACCTGGGGTCGTTATGCTCCTTGATTTCGCTACTCTGCTTCCGTCTGTTGTTTGTTAGACTGGACTCATCGTGTGCCTGGTTGTTTGGGCTGTCGTCACTGTGTTTTCACCTGCACTTGTTATTGACTATGCAATCGTTTACATATATTTGAATCTCTATTAGTGACTCTCGGTCACGGCATTTTATCTATTGAAATAATTTACACATAATGTTACTTCTCAGAAATTATAAATTGTACAGAACTTAAATAAGCTATCTATACATTCTTTTGTGCACAGGAATTCTTAGATGAAGGAAAAATATTCTTCTCTGTTTATTTCTTTGAATGTGTTTCTTTTCTGCTAGCTGCCAAACCCCTGTAGGATTTCGGTTTTTGCCATTTATACATTTGAGGTGATTCGGTAGATAACTGAGAGCAGTTACCTTTTACAATCGGTTATATAGTTATGTTTTTGTTTCCAGTTCCTATTTGACAGTTTATAAAACTAACTCTGTCTATCTGTCACTATGGTCCCACAAAGGGTGCCTGTATACATTATTTGCAATAATCTACTTTATTAACTACAATTAATTACTGATAGCTACAGTAAAGTAAACTAAGTAAAAATTACCCAACAGAAACTAAACAAACTGTAATTGACCTTTGTAAAGAAAATAAAATGAAACTGTAAAAACCTGACAGTCTTGTTGTCCTTTCTCAAACTGTTTAACCTTCCCAGTCTTTTTCTGAAACTCTATCCTCCCCGTCTCGGTCTTCACCCTGTCGACCAGATGCTCCTGCATCACAAATTCAGTATGTTAATGTGATGTATGTGTCACGATCACAAATCCTTATTTAAAAAAGGGACTAATATCCTCCCATGATGTATAATTTTTCCAATCACTCTCAATCAATGATGTGGTATCATCTCACTTATAACTCTCTCATGTCATGGGAATTTCTCACAATTAATTACATGAAACTTATCAACCACAATTAAAAAATTGGTAAGGAACTTTACATGTGCACTTAAGCACTGTGATGGAAACATGTCAACAGTATGCAATCCACACTAACAATAACTTTAGCACCATGCTCATGTGAACAAACTATATTATTATTTAGTATCAATTGTGTGGTTTTTTATTTAACACCTTCATGCCAACATGACATAAAAAGCATGGCCAATAGAATTTTGAGTCTTAGCTTCAATTGGTGGGTAATTAAAGCAAGGAATGAGGAAGTGGGAATAGAATAAATGGTATTCATAGTTGTTAGCCCTTCATTTTATCAATTATTTTTCCTATCCTCTTGAAACTTTTGATACAATTTTCTCAAAAACTTGACTTTCATATAGAAAAGTTATGTTTTGTTTGGTTATTAAGGTTACTTTTATATTTTATTTTTTTTGTGTGCACATGATTTTCTTATATTATTAAATTGGAGGATTTGAATTGCATAGGTAGGTTGAGATCCCAAAAACAATATAGGATTTAAGGATAACACCGATCAATCAAAGAAGTGATTAGGATTTCAATTAGATTTTCCCTCCAATCATACATAGGAGGATAGGTTGATATACTAGAGAACTTATATTTTTTTCAATGTTATTATTTATCTAATACTACCAACACTTCATGTTGAAGTAGAAGAAATCCTATTGTGCTATTATTATGATAGGTTTTCAATAAGAGAATAATATAACTTATTTTCATCCTTGATTAGGTCCCACTCAACAAGAGATCTGAGAACAAGTATATGCATCTCTTTGTTATATTTCAATTCTATTTCATCGTTGATTATATACTTTTATGGTAAGATTATTAATTCCTATAGTACACTAAGATAAATAATTAATAAATTCTATTTCTAGAATTTATATATTTTGTTTCATGTCTTTGAATAATACTTATGTGATTTATACTTCCTCCATTTAATTTCTATGGTTTAATTTACAATCCTTAGTACTTGAAGCATGTTCGATAAGAAATATAATATTTCTAAAAGCTATAAGGATTGGATATCTAATAGCATCCTTTGATATCTTAGTCCCAACAATGCATTAGCCTATTTCTATGGGAAATTGTAGGGGCTAATATTTGCAGGTTGGCTAATTTTTCATGCTTTTCTTGAAAAAACATTCACCTATTTCCAATTTTTTTAGAAATTATTCGCCCAAATTTTAGAGTATAAAATTATTTTACCATAAAATGGCTAAAATTGTATATACACTAATATAAATTATAATTACAAATGAAAAGAGTTTTCTAAAATTTTTGTCAAACATCTTACAATTTACATGTTAGGTACTAGTAAAATTGGCCAAGATTTCTAAAATTGAAGATAAAGTTTCATCCTTAAAATTTTCCCTACCTATGTCTTTATTCCATCACAAATGAATTGATATATTTATCCATCCTTGTAGATTGTGAAGGGAGTTACAATGAATATCACAAGATTTATGGTATGAAGCATAGAGAAATGACTTGTTAAACTCAAACATTCCACCTATGCAATTATTTAGAATTCTATTTAATTTCAAATTAAGATCTTTGTAGTTGCATAGATAGTGAATCACACCTCATAAGTTTCCACAAAACATAGGTTGACATTTAAAGTGAGCTAAGATATTCAATATTCATTATTGCATTATTATACATTTTAAAATCTATTAAAAAAAATATCATTTCATAACCAATTTTCATGAATCAACCTAGAGACACATATGGTGTATTTTTACCAAAAACATCATTTTTTAGGATAGCTCAAGTACATTCAAGTGATCAAGTACAATAGAAATAGGACTATCAAGAAAACGTCCAAAATATTCTTGAATACATTTCTAGTCGACTTGAAGGTGGAGTTGGAAATTGTATTAATCCTTTATTTAATCTTGTGAATATTCTTGCTAATAGAAAAAGTTAAACGTAGTGAAGGATATAAATATCATACAAGCATGGAAAAATAAGAAGAATAAGAATGTGAAATATCTGAGTTCTCCATTTAAAAAATAATCAAGAATGAAGGATGAACAATATCAAACCTATTATTCTTCATTTCCATGGCCTTACTATATAATATCCTCACATATTTCTCTTCAAGTTTGATATTATCTATGGGACATGCTTTATATGCTAAAGGACTCAAAATTTACCCTTCTACCTTAAAATATTTATATTTTAGGTGCTTCATGAGTTTGGAAGGAAATAACATTACTAGTTTAGAGAAAGTGATGTTGGATTTTAAGCACAACAAGAAGGTTTAGTTGTGTAAAAATAACTACACTAGCAATTACAAGTCAACAAGAGAGGAGAGAATGAAATAGAACTCAAATAGACTAAGAGATCAAAATACCAATTTTAATTCTTTATCAAGATACTAAATAATTTCTTGAATTGATTACAAATGAATAACATTAGTAGAGAATCAACTCTCCTTCTGCATGCACAACTAGTAGAAAATAAAATCTCTCTTAGTTCTAATCAACTAGCCCAAAAATGGGGTTATATGGCCTAAAATTGAGTGAGGTTCAAGAGTTAGGATTAATAACAGAGTTCGATAAGGATAGGGTGAGCGATAAATAATTAAGAATTGTAATAATAACAGACACATGCAACTCTTAACACAAGAAATTAAGAAAGACCTCAAGGATAGGACTAAATGCCAAAGGATAAGGTTACCTAGGATAAAGCATTTTGAGGATAATGTTTTGGTTAAGGTATTTCACCATGAATAGGAAGGAAATGTTTGCTTGTGGATAAATATTTTAGAGATAATTAAGTATGCATTAATGGATAAAATATATCCATGTTATCACCTAGTCACTCCCATATATCATCCTGCATAGCATCCCTTGCTAAAAACAGACATACTATAAGTACTAAATGTTAAAAATAATAGGACCACCTAAAGGGTAGGAAATGTAGGGTAGGTAAGGTAGGTAATTCTCATCTACACCAACACCCCCTTGAACCATAACTATTATGTTCCTAATAAACGAGTCTCAATAATTTATAGCCATGTTAGGTACTTAAATACAAAACAATTGTATTAGCCCTAACAATCTATAGCCATCTTAGGCACTCATGCAAGAAAAAACTCATGAAAAACACTACTTTTTAAAAAGTTAGGTAAAGTGGGAAAATAATGCCAATAAAACTTCCACCCCCCAAAAAATAGAAGAAGCATACTATGTGTTAGAGTCCTATAGTGATAGGATTCATAATTTTTGAATTGGCTGAGATTAAGTCTTGTATTATTGTACATACCTTGCTTTCTGTAAATGTTTCCATATTAAAATTTAAAAATGTAAAGAGGGTATGTCCTAAAAGAAATATAAAAGGAAAAAAAGAATAAGAAAAGGTCAAAAAAATGTAAAAATATGAACCCCAAACAAAAACAAATCATGAAAGCATGCAAGTCCAAGTGCCACTACTCTTTACTTTACTATTTAGAATAATGGTTGTGTGCAGCTTGTCAAACATGCCAAAACCCATGATAGTCAAATTGTTTAATCTCGACTATTTCAAATTGGGCAATGTTGGATTGGAAGGAAAAGAGCACAATACTGTTGTGTATATCAAATTTATTACTTTTGAATGTATTAGGGGAAGCTACGATGAAGGATTTGTTGGTCAATTTAGGGACTTTGTAACAATATAAATCTCTCGTGAACAAATTGTTCTTACAAAAAAATATGTATAACCTAAGGATGAAGGATGGAGAATCGGTGACAAAGAATCTAAATGCATTTGATAATGTGGTAAGAAATTTGTTATTTGTTGATATAAAAATTTTAAATAAAGATAAGTGCATAAGTTTGTTGTGTTCTCTACCAGATTTGTGGGATAGTCTAGTTGTTGCAATAGGTAGCAATACAACTACCCAAAATTTGGATGAAATAGTCTCATCCTTGCTATTAGAGGAGATGAGACGGAAAAATATGGAGAGCCACAATGGAGATGCCTTGTGTATATGAAGATAGTTCTTAAGCAGAAAAAAATTCCTTCATTGCTAGATCTAAATCTAGAGGGAGATCTAAATCTCTAAGAAAACCTATAAATGTATGTTAGAAATGTGGAAAGGAAGGGCACTACAAAAAATACTGTAGATCTAAAGCTGTTGAGAAATGAAAGGGATATGATGATGCTCCTTTTGTAGAGGTGAAAGCCACCTCAGATGAAGGTGGGATGTGTACTTTTCTTCTTCTTCGAGTACACATGTAGATCATGAGGTATGGTTAATTGAATAAGGTGTATCCTTTCACTTCACTCCCCACAGGGAGTAGTTCTGCGAGCATGAAAAATATAATGGTCATGATTTCTTCTTAGGGGATGATAGGGAGGCTAGAATCATAAAACATGGAAAAGTAATGTTGAAGTTTAAAGGTGGAAGGGTTAGAACACTTCTTGGTGTTCTACATATTCCTACATTGGCTAGAAATCTGAATTTTGTAAGTAAGATGGATGATGCAGGTGTAAAAATAGTGTTCAAGAAAGATACCAGCAAGATTATTTGGTAAGTACTGGTATTGATGCGAGGATTTCATATTCAAACTATGTACAAGCTTCTTAGTAGCACTATTATTGATGAGTGCAACAATTCCATGGTTCTTGAAAGTGGAGAATAAAACCTAGTGGTCTATGAAGAAAATACCATGTTAAGGCATCAAAGGATTGGATATATTGGAGAGAGCAGCCTTCGAATACTACTTGGTAATGGTATGGTAGAAGGTATGTATAATTTCTATGTGGATTTTGATTTCTATGAAAATTGTGTATATGGGAAAAAAATGGGTGAGTTTCCCGACCGGTGCTAAGAGCGCTAAAGGGGTATTAGAGCTTGTGCATAGTGATGTGTTTGGACCTATTTTAGTTCCATCACAAAGTAAGTCTATGTAATATGTCTCCTTTATGGATGACTTCTCAAGGAATACATGGATATATGTCCATAGGAATAAATCTGACGTCTTTGACAAGTTTTAAGAATTTAAATATTTGGTGGAAAATCAGACAGAGAAGAAGATGAAGGTGTTGAGGACAGATAATGGTGGACAGTTTTGCAAGAAGGAATTTGAAGAGTTCTATAGTAAGTGTGGTATAGTATGACAAAATTCTACTCCATACAAACCTCAAAAAAATGGAATTTCATAAAGAATGAATAGGATGTTAATGGAATAGGAAAGAAACATGCTCAATGGTGTTAGGTTAGGACAATAGTTCTGATCAAAAGGTAGTGGAGAATGCATGTTACCTAGTTAACAAATCACCTTCATCAACATTGGAGGATAAGACTCCACATGAGTATGGACTAGTAAGAAACCCTCTCTTTCACATATGAGGTTATTTTTCTCTAATGCATATGTAGATGTTCCAAAGGAGAAAAGAACCAATTTGGATAGTAAATCTCAAAAGTGAATATGTTTTAGGTAGAAGGATGGTTTAAAAGGTTATAAGCTTTTGAATCTAGAAACAAGGAAGGTTGTGTATAGCCAAGATGTGGTGTTTATAGAGGTGAAATATGTTATTAAAAATGAAGTCCTACCAAAGGAACCTGAGAAAATAGAGTTTTAATTAAAGGAGGAAGAATCATACTCTACAATAGAGTAAGAATCAGAAGTGGAAGAGCCACAAACTCTAGATTTGATAAGAACAGTTCAAGAGTGAAGGCAACTAGAAAGGTACAATCCATATTATTTTGTTCAATTTTATCTTTATCTATTATTAATGATGATCCATGAACTATCTGGGAGGTAGCAGATTGAGAGAATGAAAAACTTTGGAAAGAGCCCATGGTTGATGAAATGGCATCTTTGGACAAAAATGAGGCTTGGGATCTAGTGGAGTTGCCAGCTGGAAGGAAACCCATTGGAAGCAAATGGGTGTTTAAGAAGAAGGTGAATATAGAAATCAAGGTGGAGAAAGTAGAAAAAGGTTATTCTCAGGTACCAAAAATTGATTTTCGTGATATTTTTATGATGTTGCGAAGTTAGCTTCTATTAGATTACTTTTATCTGTTGTTTCTTCTTTTGATTTTATAGTAGAATAGATGGATGTGAAGACAAAATATCTTCACGAGGATCTAGAAGAAGAGTTCTACATGAAGCAACATGAAGGCTTTGTGGTGAAGGGTAAGAAAAAACTAGTATGCAGGTTAAGAAAATATTTGCATGGGTTAAAACAGTCACCAAGGATGTGGTATCAGAAATTTGATACATATATATTGGGACTTGGCTTCACTACAAGCAAGGTAGATCATTATGTGTATTTTAAATTTATTGGTGACCATGTTATTTATTGGGTCTTGTATGTGGATGATATGTTGCTAATTGGAAATGATAAAGAAATTATCCAGGATTTGAAGCTCCGATATTCCTCGAAATTCGACATGAATGATCTTAGCATGGAAAAATATATTCGGGCATGGAAATTAAATAAGATTGGGAAAAGAGGAAGTTTTGGTTGAAGCAAAGGAAGTATGTCAAGACAATACTGCAGAGGTTTAATATGTAGGATAGTAAACCAATGAAGGTTCATATTCTTGTACGTGTAAAGTTATCCGTTGAATAGTGTCCCAAGGCACAAGAAGAGGAAGAGGACATGTCCCATGTCCCATATGCAAGTGCAGTTGATAGCCTAATGTATGCAATGGTGTGTGCTTGAATAGACATTACACATGAAATGGCAGTATTGGGAAGGTTTATGTAAAAACTACAGATCAAGCATTGGACAACAGTGAAGTGGGTTTTCAGATATTTGCATGGCACTAGTGATTATGGTTTGTGGTACCAAGTTAGATGAGGATTCAACATAATTTTGGAAATCCATGGCTTTGTTGATGTAGATTAGGTTAGCGACCTGGATCAAAGAATATCTATAAGTGGGTATGTATTTAAGATATTTGGAGGAGCAGTCAGTTGGATGAGCAAGATACATTCTATAGTGGCAGTTTTAACTACAGAGGAAACTACATGGCAACCACTAATGCAAAGCAAGGAAGCAGTTTGGTTGTAGAGATTATGTTTGAATATGGGTTATTACAATGAGCTATAAGGATAAACTATGACAACCAAAGTACAATTTTGTTGTCAAAGAAATCTACTTCTCATTTAAATCCAAAGCACATTGATGTTCAGTATCACTTTGTGAGGGATATGGTTGATGAGAAAAAGGTGTTGCTGGTAAATGTGGACACTTTGAG
Source organism: Pinus taeda (assembly GCA_000404065.3). Lineage (NCBI taxonomy): Eukaryota > Viridiplantae > Streptophyta > Pinopsida > Pinales > Pinaceae > Pinus > Pinus taeda. The sequence continues at coordinate 114,789 of APFE031055035.1, forward strand.
TAATTTTGCAAATGCAATGACGAAGTCTATGAGTAATGAGAAATTTTCTTGGTGTAGAGAAACAATGGGCATTCCAAGGTTGGATCAATGACTAATCTCTCCTAAGACCCCCTATGAGGAAAAGAAAACAACGAGTGGGAGAATTTTGGGTGTGTGATATATTCTTTCCACAAATAATCTCACATGTGGAGGGTCCACAGGAGGGGCAATATCCCCCAATGTTCATTTCATCGAGCGTAGAAGGGGGGTCCTAGAGCGGGTGGTATCCACCCCTATCAGGGGCTTTACAAGGGGGTAGTAGCCCCCCTACACATGGTCCAGGGAAGTGCCCCGAGAAATTTTATTTCCTATATATATGCGGACCTAATGGTGGGGGGTAGAATCAAAGATGGATGATGAACCTACTCATGGTTTGGTTCATTGGTTTTTCACATGGTTTTGAGCATATTGGTTTTCTGCCCAAGGTATTTTGTAGATCTAGTCAAGGGAACTATGGTTATGTTCTAATCCAGGGTTAATGGATTGGGTTCTATGAATGCTTGGACATGTATATATATGTATTGTAACATTGAAAGGAACATAATGAAAAAATCAATCTTGTATTCCAAGTTTTGTGATCCAGGGAAGAATCTATGTTTATTTGTTTTATGTTCTCACCATTGTATATTTTTTGTTTTAATAATTTGTTTGTAGGTAATTGTTGTATAGGGTTAAAGCCTACAAAAGCATAATATAATTATTTTATTTTTATTGATTTTAAGATGCAAGGTTCATAGAATTTTGTATTAGAGCACAAGAACCTAGGGTTTTGTTGCTTCAAATAGGTTATCATGCAATTTTCACTATAAATTATTTTCTCAGACATTTTAGATGGTGAAAATTTCAAGATATTGAGAAGAAATATTCATGAAAATATAGTTTAAATAAAATATTTTAGTTCTCTATTCTAGATGGGATATACTCTATGGAAGTTTGATGTTGTGATTAGTTTTGGAATTTGTTTCAAATGAGCCATCTTAGTATTTCACTATAATTATTTTCTAGAATGTTTAAAATAGCAAAACTTGGTGAAAATTGAGAAGACATATCAAGGTATGTTAGGTAAAAATTTCAAAATTATTTTTAAAGAATTGTACACATGGTAAACTATATCAGTTTTCTCTTCAAAAAGGCCAAAAATCCAAAATTTTTGAGAAAGTTACTATAACTTTCACTTGGCACATAAAATTATGCTCGGACCTATGGAATTGTAGAGAAAATATATCTGTGTATTACAGACCAAAATTTTAGTTTCATAAGGGTTCAAATCTTAGATATATATCAAGAAAAGAGTCAACCACTTAAATATTCTCCAAATTAAGATTTTAAAGGTACAAAACGTACAGGTATCATAAATTTTGATTATAAGAACCATTTTTATTTGGTGACTAAAAGTTGCAATAAAGAGGATTATTGTCATTTTTCATCCAGAGAAAGCTATTACACAAATTAAACCTCTTGATGGCTCATACACGACACATAAAAAAATAGAAGATATATATTATCGAGTAACCATGTTGGAAGATCAATTGTCACAAATTCAAGGATTAGAAAATAATATAAAACCAAAGATGGGGGAAATAGGTGAATAAATACAAAATATTCAAGGAAGAAATAGAAAAAACAATGAATTAAAATAAGGAAGAAAAAAATTACAATATTACAAAATCTCTTTAAGAGGGAAATGGAGGTCCAAGGAAATCATGAAGATGAGGAGTAGTAAAGTGTTGATACTCAATCACATATTGGGAGTATTCTATTACAATTGGAGAGCATAAATATTGAATCGTAGAACCATAATGTTGTTTTTTCATTCCAAGATCCTCATTATCAAGGCTTCACTTCAATACCAAGGAACTACTACATTCTGAAGCTACATATGAGGAATTTTGATAGTAACTATCATATAACATGGGTATTCCATATGGAGTAATACTTCTATCTGAACCAAGTGGCAACATTGCCAAAGGTAAGTAGTGTAGCCATGTTTTTAGAAAAATATCAACATGTATGGTATTAATGGATTTGTGAAAGAAAAAAGGAATCTATTATATCTTGGTCCATTTTTACAAAGTAATTTATATCACATTATGGGGATATTATGAGAAATACAATCTTTAATAAATTGGTAAAACTTTGACAAAAATGTCTACTTACAAAGAACATTCAATAATTCCAAAAGTTAAGTCTTAGGGTAGAAAAATTTCAGGGGATAATTTGTTAAACCTATTTATGGAAACTTTAAAGGAAATAATTGAAAACAAGCTGCATCTCTTTGAAGCTAAATCTCTATAAAATTCTTTCAAATATAGCAAGGAAAGTTGAAAATAAAAATATGCCAACTAGAAAATTTATCAATAATAACTATAAAGAAGATGATGCTCTCTCTCCTAAACTAACAAGGTTGAACCTTAGAAAATGGATGAAAGAAGAAAAAAGCGACTATGTTTCAATTGTGATAGAAAGTACACTAAGGGGAATCATGCACTAAGAAGATTTTTTTCTACATAGAAAGTCAAGATGAAGAAAAGTGGAACCATCAAAATATCAAGAGCTAGAAGAGGTTACTCTAGCAATATCTTGTCATGAATTGATTGGCATTAATATTCACAAACTAATCTAAGTGGATATTGGTGGCCGCTCACCTAGTCCACTAGGACCCCCAAGACTATTTACTTTAAGTTTTCTAATTTATAGCAGAATTTACTATTTTTGACAGTCTTTTGGGTCTTGAACTTCCAGACCATTTTAGAGCCCTAAATGATGTTTTTTTTTTTTCGAAAATAGGAAAGCCCATATTTTGTAATAGGGGTTTATATTTAAAATTTGTGGTCCTTGGATATATATTTTAAACAAGGTATATTAAGCACCAAACAAAGATCACATGCCAGAGTTATGACCCTAGGAAGTTGATGTTCCAAATAACCCAGTAGGACACACAAACTCTTAGTGCAGCATCTTTTAGGGTTATGCTTTTGGATGTTTAGGGTTTTCAATTGTTTCTTGATGATGAAAATCCATGCAATACTCATTGTAACATATTTTAGAAGCCATTTATTCATCACATTTATTCTCAAAGAAAATTTACCGTCACCCGAGCTAGTTGTTTCTCTTATGTATGTACACAATTTTCAACAGTTATTATTTATGAATTGAAGTTATGTTTCACTTCGTCTATGTGTTTTGGTTTGGATTTTTATTTCATTTCATTCCTTAATAAATGTGGATCAAACTACTTAAACAGTATATAGGAAGGTCATCTCAGGAGATTAGGCATAACTCTTTCTTAGAGAATCCACTTTCAATCAGACTGGTGGCATTGGAAAGAGGAGGTGGCATTGGTGGCAGGGCACATTGAGGACTTCCAAAAATTGAATCTAAATGTAATGATATTCCAAAGAAGAAAAGGATTGATGCCTTCATAGGGACTTTAAAGGATAACATTCAACATGAGTTTCGTCTTTTAGAACCTGATTCATTAGAGAAGGCATTCAGGTTGTCAAGAAGAATTGAAAATGGAATTATGGAAACAAGGAATCCTACCACCCACAACTATAAATATGGAAGTGTTTTTTCTCCTATCCTTCCACAACCTACAAGGTTTACACCACAACAATTGGAAGAAAAAAGAGAAAAAGGGTTTTGTTACATTGTGATAGCAAATACACTAAAGGTCTTAGGTGTGCTAAGAATAAATTGTTTTACATAGATTGTGAAGAGGAGGAACAAAAGAATCAAGAAACATCAAAAGAAGAGGATATACATCAGGAACCAACCTGAGAAAAAGAAGAAATGAATCTGATCATATCTTGTAAAGCATTGGCAAGAATTACCACTCCTCAAACTCTCAAGATAGAAGGACATATCAAGAAGTAAAAGATCACATCAAGCATCAAGAAATGAATCTGACCATACATTGTAATGTATTGGCAGGAATTACCACTGATCAAAGTATCAATATAGAAGGACATATCAAGAATAAAAAGGTAATAGTGTTGATTGATTTGGGCAGTACCCATAATTTAATTCATTGTAAGATAACGAAGGAACTAAATTACTTCCCATATCTAGCACCAGAGTGTCAAGTGATGGTCTCAAATGGAATAACCATAAATTGCTCTAGAAAGAGACATAATATCAAGATCTCCATGCGAGAATATGTTTTGAATAGTCCAATACATTCCATTCCAATGGGTGCCATTGATGTTGTATTAGGGGTCCAATGCCTACAATCTTTTGGGAAGTCGAGAAAGATAATCAGTTAACAGCATGACAAAGCTTCTAAAGGAAGAATAACATGGTGCAATTTCACAATTATATTCGCTAGAGGTTCCCATGTTGAAATCATCTATTTCTCTAGATGTCCAAAAAGCCTTGGACAATCATTCCAAGGTATTTGAGACTCCCGAAGGCCTCCCACCTATTTGTGATCATAATCATGCTATTTATTTTCCAAGAATTATTCCTCTAAACATCAAGCCTTATAGATATCTCTTTGTACAAAAGAGTGAAATTAAACGTATGGTTGCAGAAAAGCTAGAGGTTTGTATAATTTAACCTAGTTAACGTTCTTTCTCTACTCCAGTGGTATTGGTACCAAATAAGGAAGGATCATGGTACATGTGTCCGGATTATAGGGATCTCAACAAGCTTACTATTAAAGATAAATTTCCCATTCCTATCATTGATGAATTATTGGATGAATTACATGGCCCAATTTACTTCAGCAAGTTGGACCTTCATGCAAGATATCATCAAATGATAATGAAGACTAAAGATATTTCGAAACAACATTTAGAACTTATGAGGGTCATTATGAATTTTTGGTCATGCTATTTTGCCTTACCAATGCACCTTCTACATTCAAGGGTTCGATGAATTCCATTTTCAAACCCTCCCTTAGAAAATTTGTGTTAGTATTTTTTGATGACATACTAATCTACAACAATTATTCAAAGGTTCATGTTCAATGTGTTGATAGAGTGCTCAAACTATTGGACGAGAAACAATTATATGCAAGAACCTCCAAATGTTTCTTTGGAGTACAAGAGGTGGAATACTTGGGTCATATTATATCTCCTAAAGGTGTTAAGGTAAACCCTCAACCACAACAAGTTATCCAACTATTAAAGGATAACCTGTTAGAAAATTATATATCATGGAGCAATGGAACACATAAAATATTGCAGAGATATAAACACAGAAAACGCATAAAACAAGAGAGACACAGATATACGTGGTTCACCTAGTTTGGGCTACGTCCACCCCCAACAGCCAGTCCTTCCTTTCTACTATCCAGCAAAATGAAGAGACACAACCTGCAACAGATCTGCTGTAATATCCTTTGTTTTCTCTCACGGTCTCACCTCTCTGCTTCTTGCTTGGAGAATACACATATATTACACAAACTCAATACAATGCCTTCATACAAAGAGAGGAGTTTCCTTCTAGGGAAAAATCCCTAAAATAAACATAAGTTCTACTATCAGATCATTCGCCTAATGAACGACCCAGATTGACTAGAAATTACTATACTTTTACAAGGCAATTTTACATATGTTTTTAGCTTCAGGGGCGCTGCCCCCGAAACCCTGCTGGGGGACCTCTAGCCCCCAGGCCCCCCAGCCAAGGGGGATTTGCCCCCCTGGACCCCTCGCACTCCCCCACGCGGAGGGGTGTACAAACTTCCTAGGGTATACATACGATTGAAACAAAGACCTCTAAGAAATCATGCTCCATACTCAAAAATCTCCCACTTGGAGAATGATTGTAGCAACTCCGCCACTGCTTCATTTGTTGGAAAATGAATCCTCTTTGGACCTAGCTATTTCTCATCTTCATCGTCATCATTGAAGATCAATTGAAACTGAGCATATTCTTATTTTCTCCCTAGTTACAAATTTTGTTAGCATATCTGCAAGATTCTGGCTACTGTGTATCTTTTCCAGCTTCAACTCTCCATCTTCCAACACTGATCAGATGAAATGGTATTTGAGCTATATTTATTTAGTACTGGAATGAAATGCTGAGTTCTCTGCAAGATGAATGGCACTTTGGCTATCACTGTATAACGTGCCCATATCATGCTCCTTACCCAATTCACCCATAAACCTTTGTAACCAAATCATTTCTTTACTAGCCTCTGTAGCAGGAACATACTCTACTTCTGTTGTTGAAAGTGGAACAACACTTTGGCTTTTTGAAACCCAACTGACAGTTGTTCCACCAATAGTAAATACATATCCTATAGTTCTCCTCTAGTTGTCTCTGTAACGTGCCATATCTGCATCAACATATCCCTGTAGAGAAATTTTCGAACCACCAAAGCATAATGCTTGACTTGTGGTACCTTTCAAATATCTGAGAATCCATTTCACTGTCATCCAATGTTCCTTTCTTGGATTGTTCATGTACCTACTTACAACTCCCACTGCATGTGCAATATCAAGCCTTGTGCAGACCATTTCATACATTAAGCTTCCAACTGCTGACGCATATGGAACTTTAGACATATAATCCATGTGTTCTTAGGTCTTTGGGCACATTTCCTTACTAAGTTTGAAATGGTTAGAAAAAGGTGTACTAACTAGTTTTTCATTGTGCATATTAAATATTTTCGACACCTTTTGTATGTACTCATTCTAAGACAATGTTAATTTGTGATTTTTCATGTCTCTAGTGATTCTCATACCAAGAATTTGTTTTGCATCTCCCAAATCCTTCATTGAAAATGAATTTTCCAAATTTCTTCTGAACACATTTATTTCCTACATGTTAGACCCTGTAACAAGCATGTCATCTACATACAATAACAATATAATATAGCTTCTATCATTTTGCCTTTCTGATAAACTCAATGATCAGAGCGACATCTAGTATAACCTTGTTCAAACATAAACTTGTCAAATTTTAGATACCACTGCCTTGGAGCCTGTTTTAAGCCATACAAGCTCTTCTTCAACCCGCACACTAGTTTCTCCTTCCCTTTCACCTCATATCCTTGTGGCTGCTGCATATATATCTCTTTCTCCAAATCCCCATGGAGAAAGGTTGTCTTTACATCTAACTGCTTAAGATGCAAATCTTCAACTGCTACTAGACTTAAAATAGTTATGATTGAAGCCATTTTAACAACAGGAGAAAATATTTCATCAAAATCAATACCTTTCTTCTATGCAAACCCCTTCACCACAAGTTTAGCTTTGTACCTCTGTTTTCGTCCATCTTCTTCCTTCAGCCTATAAATCCATTTATTTTTCAATGTAGTTTTTCCTGCAGGAAACTTGACTAAGTCCCAAGTCTAGTTATGCATTAAGGAGTCCATCTCTTCTTCCATGGCTACCTCCCACTTCTTCCTGCTTTCAACCTGCATTTCTTCTTCATAACATTTAGGTTCACTAGAATCAGTCAACAATAAATAATATAATGAATGAGAGTATCATTCAGGGTATCTACTTATCTTGGTAGATCTTATAACACCACTTTCAGGTGTTTAGGGTCCTTGTTGCTGTTGTGGTGGTTGTTGTTGTTGTGGTTGTTGATTATTATTATTTTCAGGCACCTTTACTTTTCCAATGATTTCATCAAGAACTGCATATTCCTTGTTTTCTTTTTCCTATTTCTTTTCCTGCAACTGATTCTCATACAAGACCTTTCATTGAATATTACATCTCTGCTCCTAATGATTTTGTGATTTTCGTAATCATATAAGCGATAACCAAAATCATTAACACCATAACCAATAAAGGTACATTTATTTGACTTTGCCTCAAGCTCTGTTCTATTTTCTTTATCAATATGGACAAAGGCCTCACAACCAAAATGGTTTAAAAAGGAGTAGTTTACCTTTTTACCTGTCCATGCTTCCTTTGGAACACCACCATCCAAGGAACTTGAAGGCCCTCTGTTTATTAGATAAACAACAATATCTACAACATCTGCCAAAACTGTAAAGGCAATCCTGCATGCAATCTCATGCACCTTGCACGCTCCATGATTGTTATGTTCATCCTTTCTGACACACCATTTTTCTTATGGTGTTCTTGAACTGTCTTTCTCTCACAATTTCATGCTCTGATATACTATCAAACTCTTTGTTGCAATATTCACCTCCATTGTCTGATCTAAGACACTTCAATTTCTTTCCTGTCTCAATCTCAACCAAAGATTTCCATTTCTTGAAAGTATCAAATACATCAGATTTATTCTTAATACAATAAATCCAAGTTTTCCTAGTTGCATTATCAATAAAGTAACATAATAATGAGAGTCACCGAGAGATGATACCTGAGTAGGTCCCCATACATCTGTATGCACAAGCTCTAATTTTTCTCTCTTCTATTCTTTCCCAACTCTGAGAAATCTGACTCTCTTCTGTTTTCCATAAATGCAATTGTCACGGAAGTCTAAATCAACATTCTTCAAACCTGGCAACAAATTCCTTGAGTCAAGAATCTTCATCCCCTTTTCACTCATGTGTTTGAGCCTATGATGCCATAATGTTGCATCTACTCCTTTGGAAGTTAAATCATTAACAGAGTTAGAAATACCATTGCATAAATACAATGTACCAACCTTTTCGCCTTTTGCTATTACCAAGGCTTCTTTGGTGACCTTCCATGCTTTATCTGTGAAAGTTGTCACACAACCTTCACCACCTAACTACCCTATTGAAATCAGATTTTTCTTTAGATCCGGAACATGCTTTACCTCCTTTAGTAGCCCTTGGTTTCCATTCTGTTGTTTTACAAGAACCTTACCCATTCCAACAATTTTACAACGTTTATCGTCACCTAAACAGACTTGTCCAAAATCTCCTTGAACATAGTCATGAAAGTATTTATTATCAGGTGTGGCATGGAATGAGGCCCCTGAATCTACCACCCATGAATCATTAATATTTTCGAAAGAAAGAATCAAAGCATCTTGTAACACCTCACCTGTCACATTTGCTTCATCATTGTTTTCTTGTTGTGCATCTCCTTCTTTTCCCTTCCGAGATCTACAGTCTTTCTTTAGGTGTCCTTTCTTTCCACATTTCTAGCACACTATCCCTGATCTGGACTTGGATCTTCCTTTCCTTGATTTACTGCAATACCTTGAGCTCTTTCCTCGTACCATTTTTCTTCCCCTAGACTCTGAACTCAAATCATTACCTGATGTCTCACCATAGCTTTTCCATTGCATTTCCTCGCTAAGGATAGCACCGACAACATCATCAAACTTTAAAGTACTAGATCCAGAAATAGAGTTACTAATGGCCATTACTAAACCATTCCAACTTTCTCGTAATGAGAAAAAGAATAACAGAGCTATAACTTCATCATCAAAGTTTACCCCTACAAAACATAACTGAATTGTAACATTATTAAAACCATTTAAATGGTATTAAACAGATCCACCTTCCGATGTCTTCATATTAAATAATTGTTTCATAATAAATAGCTTGTTTTAGGCCAAGGGTTTTTCATATAGTTTCTCCAACGCCTTAATCAAACCCGCTGTCATTGTTTCCTTCGAAATGTTGAAGGCAACTGATTCTAGAGGGCACAACTGTATAGTTCCGAGTGCCTTTCTATTGAGAAGGTTCCATTCTTCAGCTATCATACCTATCGACATCTTTGTTTTTCCACCGAATGGTAGGTATAGATCTTTCTGATAAAAATAATCTTCCATCTGCATCTTCCACAGTGAGAATTTTTGGCCATTAAATTTCTCATCCCTAAGCTTACCATCTTCCATCATTGCTCCCACTCGAACGAGGAACCCTTCTTTCCTGCGAGTTTATCAACCAAATAGACCTTCGGCTTTGATACCAATTGTTAGAAAATTATATATTACGAAGCAATGGAACACATAAAATATTTCATAAATATAAATACAAAAAATGCATAAAACAAGAGATACACAAATATATGTGGTTCACCCAGTTTGGGCTACATCCACCCTGAACAGCGAGTCCTTCCTGTTATCTCAAAATCAGATCCTAATAGGCTGCTAATCAGGTTAACTCTAAGTAACTATTTCAAACCTACATTAGGCTGAGGCTTAGCCTCCTCAGCCTGAGAGGGCTATCTCAAAGGATTAATGATATTGATTGATGATAATATAGATGGCCAACTCTATCTTGGGTTTGTGTGTTTGTAGGTTGAAAAGATGAAGGCTTGCTACCATTGGGCTATGGAGTCAACAAGTCAATAAATTCAGTGGCAAGGTTTCTTGACATGAAAGCTGAGGCAAATGGGGTTTTCAAACAAAGATAATTCACTTAAGGAAATAGGTAATCAGAATAATTCCATTACAAAAGGAAGTCAGAGCATAGGATTATGAATTCTGAGTAATAGTAATGAAATCTACTGCTGATAGTTCAAAGGTGATTTACTCACAAGATTATGGAGAGACACATTCATCTCATTACTAAACGAATTCAGAGCATAATATTATTAATTTTGAGTAATAGAAAATGAGATCTATTTCTGAACACAATCATTCCATCACTAAAAGAAATCAGAGCACATGGTTGTGAATTCTGAACAATAACAATGTAATCTAGTGCTGGTGGTTGAAATATAAAACACAGTCATCTTATTGTTAAAGGAAGTCGGAGCATTAGATTATGAATTCTGAGTATTAACAATAAGATCTACTGCAAGTTATCAAAATAACGTATAGATCAAGAAAGGATTAACTCCATGAGTACTCAAATCTATTCAAGAAAACCTCTTTGCATTACTGATTATAGTTCATAGCATAAAGTAGCAGCTGAGCCAAAAAGTCTCCAACCCTTTGCTAATTCAACCTCTTGCTCTATACAAAGCATTTAAAATTAGGATTCCGTCATTCATCATCAAGAGAGTTCAAATTTTCCATCAGTGACACCTATTCTAACCATAAAACAAACCATTAATTAGAACTAGCCATTAACTAGGAGTGCTAGTGACCTAATACAACTAGGAGTGTAACTCCTTATTATGATTACAACAACCTTATCTAAGCATTTAAAGCATTATTTGAGAACTTGCAACCTCAAGAAGTTGAATTTTATGAAGCCTCCCACGTGGTCATCTGACTGCTGAAGACAAACCCTAGAAATTAGGGAACATGTTTCCTTGTTTTTAGGTTTAGGATCCCCGAAAATGGCACGTTGGACAGAGCCTTTATCTCCTCATCCATGACACATTTTTTGGAACTGAAGGAGGTTTTTGTATTCCAGGATGTCTAGAACGAAAAAATCTCTTGGTTTTTTAAAATACTTCTCCAGCTATCCAGACTCGATCCTTGAAGACGACATGTAAAACAGGAAATTTTGATTTTGAAAAACTGCACCTACAACAATTTCGTAGCGCAATTTTAGTATTTCATTTCTCCCATATAATAATAGATTTGAAGAAAGTAGAAGAGGTTTTTGTACTTCAGTATCTTAGGAATGAAAACCTCTTTCACTTTTCAGAGAGGAGTTTTCCACTGCTCAGGAAAGCTTCTGGAAGTTAACTAGTAAAAATAGTTTTTATGCTAAAAGAGGCTGCTTCAGGGGTTTCATAGCGCAAAATAGGATTTTTACACTGTCTGCACTACGAAAACATGGATTCGTAGCTAGTTTTAAAATTTCTCCAAAATCATGTGAGATATGACTTCTAAACACATGGTGAGGCTTCTAGGACATGGAATGAGGCTATCAAACTTTATTTGAAGATGGACATGAGACTCTAACCCTATGACTTAGACTCTAAAACATAAAAATGACTTGAACATGACTTGACCATGACTTGACCATGACTGATACAAGAATTGAGAAACCATGTAAGTTGTCCAAATTTTTTAAGGAAGTTTTACAGTGATAACACTTCCTTTCTATTATCTAGCAAAATGAACAGACACAACCTTCATCAGATCCACTGTAATATCCTCTTTTTTCTCTCACAGTATCACCTCTCTACTTCTCGCTCGAAGAATACACATATATTACACATACTCAATACAATGCCCTCATACAAAGAGATGGGTTTCCTTCTAGGGCAAAAACCCTAAACTAAACATAAGTTCTATCGTCATATCTTCTGCCTAATGAACGGCCCAGATTGACTAGAAATTACTATACTTTTACAAGGAAATTTTACATTTGTTTTTAGCTTCGGGGGCACTACCCCCAAACCCCCACTAGGGGACCGCTGGCCCCTAGACCCCCCAGCCGAGGGGGATCGTCCCCCCAAGAACCCCGCGGGGGGGACAAGTCCCCCCCGCACCCACCCTTGCCGAGGGGTGTACAAACTTCTTGGGGTATACATCCAGCTGAAGCAAAGACCTCTAAACAATCATGCTCCATACTCAACATAACCTCACTTTGGCACAGAATCAAATGAAATAATAGGTAGACCAACATCGCATTAAAATAAGTTTTGATATAGGCGACTGGGTATTTTTATGAATACAACCATACAAGAAAAAGTTCCTCAAGCAAGCTAAGAAGGATAAAAAATTATCACCAAAGGACTATGTTCCTTAGAAGGCATTGCAAAAGATTGGTACTATGGCATACAAAGTGGAGCTTCCTGCATCTTCCTTAGTTCCCCTGATTTTCCATGTTTCATGATTAAATAAGTTTATAATTGACAAGATCCTAGTTTGAACAATATTGTCGGAACTTGACGAGGAAGGAAAAATCATATTGGTTTATGAAGCAGTCAGAGAAACAAGAACTTGACAGCTACGAAATTGATCAATTTCAGAGTATCTCATCAAGTGGAATAAATTACCTGCTTAAGATTCCACATGGGAGGACAATTGTTTTATACAAAAGCATCCATAACTACTCAAGCATTGGAGACAACACTTTTTGAAGGAGAGGGACATTTTAGGTCATTATACTATTAGTGTAACCCTTTATTGTTATTAGTTCAACCCCCTTATTACATTGTTGTGCCCCATATTATTATTATTGTGCCCCATAGAAGCTCGCTATTGTTATTGTTGTGCCCTAATATTATTATTGTTATGTTGGCTCTAATTACATTATGACCCCTTAGACTCCTATATATAGAAAGGAGGTCTTGTCATTTGTATCATCCAAGAATTGTTCTTTTGTGTAATGTAAAGGAGGTTGCCCCCTCGACGAGCATGAATTATAAGGCATTTATATTTATTTTCTATCTTTTTGTGAGCTGGTTTCATAACAATTTGGGTCACACTATATCACATGAGGATGTCAAAATGGATCCTAACAAAATAAAGTCTATGAGGGAATGACAAATCCAAAAATCTTGAAGAAATTTAAAGGATTGTCAATATTAATAGGATATTAGTGTAAATTTTTGAAGAAACATGGTTAAATATAAACTTAACTAACAAAATTATTGAAGAAGGAAGCATTTTCTCACACTAAATAGACAATCAAATCTTTTGAAAAAATTAAATAGGCTATATGCAAAACTCTCCTCCTTACAACACCTGACTTAACAAAAACCATGATTGTTCAATTTGATGCTTCATGCCATGGAATTCGTGTAATTTTTGTGTAAGAAGAAAGGCCCCTTTCCTTTGAAAGTAATGAACTTAAAGGACATAAATTACTTATAATTACCTATCAAGAAGAACTTTTATCCATCCTATAAGAAGTGAAGTGATGACATCTATACCTAAGAGGAGGACACTTCAAAGTAAAAGAAAAGCATGATAAATTTTAGTAATTCTTGGAAGAATAACTATATTCATAAGAGAAACAAAATGGTTACAAATATTTTGGGTTATGCCTTTAAAATTATTTACAAAAATGGAAATAAAAATATTGTGGCAGATGAACTCTCAAGGAAAGAGGAATACACCAAGGGTTTGCTATGTGCCAATATAACTGAGTGGAAGAAGCAAGGATAGAATGGAAGCAGTGTGAGAATGTAGTAAATGTCATTCAACAACTCAAGGAGTGATATAGTAAAAAACATATGTGGAAGAATGATTTATTGTGGTATCAAGATCACTTATTTAATAAGTTCCAACTTAGATAGAAGGAGGACATTCAAGGTTCTTGAAAACATACCATATGGTCAAGAAAGATATCCTTGGAATGGTATTAAAGAATATGAAAAAAAAAATGTGGTTGAATGTGTGGTATGCCAACAAAATAAGGGAGATTCAATCAAGAACCAAGGCTCGTTCAACTATTACTCATACCAAGCAAATATTTGGAAGATGTTACAATGAATTTTATTATAGGTTTTCCAAAATCAGAAGAAAATAGGGTCATTAAAGTAGTGATAGATTGAATGAAAAAGTATGCCTATTTTTCAATCTTTCCCATTATTCTAAAACAAGTACAATGGGAGAAGCATTCATGGGAATAATTTAAAAGATATATGGAATAAAAAATATTATTCTAAGTAATAGAGATCCAAATTTCAGTAGAAAATTTTGGATTGAATTTTTTTCTTGTTTGGTTAATCCATTGGCTCACAGCTCATGTTATCATGCTTAATTTTATGGGAAAATTAATATTGTGAATAAGCATTTAGAAGGATATCTACGTTGATCTGCATCTTATAAATATACACAATTAAAGAATGGTGGTACAACACATCTTTGCATACTTCATAACGAATTCCAACATTTATGGAAATTTATGGATATCATCGTCCATCCATCACATCACCATTGAAAGGGAATATAAGGAATCAAGAAGTAGAGTACCACATATGGCATGTCCCTATAATACTAGTGTATTCCATTTATTTTTATTGTTAGTGTAGCCCCCTATTGTTATTTTTGTGCCCATGTATCTCCCATGTTGTTATTGTTGTACCCCATAGAAGCCCATTATTTTTATTTTTGTGTTGTTATTATTATTGTTATATAGAATCTGATTATATTATGGCCCCATAGACTCCTATATATACCAAGGAGGTCCTATCATTTGTATCATCCAAGAATTATTCATTTATGTAATGTAAAGGAGGTTCCCCCTCGAAGAGGCTCATCCTTAAGTTGTTGTTCTATCTTTTCTTCTATTTTGTGAGTTGGTTGCATAACATTTGGTATAAGAGTTTTGAATCGTAGGGTTTTACTTCTTCAAAGAGTTCATCTTTGATTTTTTATTGTAATTTTTTTTTCTACAAGGCATGAGAAGATGAAATTGTAACCATGTAGGGCATAAATATTAGTAAACTTCGAAAACAAATTTCAGATCTTAATTCACTATATTTTCATAGATATGATTGATGACGCTCCTCAATGGGTAAATTATATGAACCTTAATACAACTCTCCAACTTACCAAAATAAAATTTTCTCATAATTCTTTACATATGTTGTTACATTTTTCTTAATGTGAATGGTAAAGATGAGATGTCATGTCTAGTGGTAGGATGTGCATTGATTGCAAATTTTGGAGCAAATTTTGGCTAATAAAATGATGGAACTCAAAGGAGACAAGAAAAAGGGATTTTAGGAGATGGGATCTCCCTCCTTAACTCCTCACTCACTCGAAGATTCCTCCATAGAATCTCGTTAGCTCGAAGTTGCAGGTAGCCAAGCCATTAAGATCATTGGAGGCAAAGACAACGACAGTTGAAGACTAGTTTATCTCGAGATTGGAAGCCAAGCCTCCCTAAATTTAAGGAAGTTGTTGGTAACTTCAATTGTATAAATGAGAATGCCTAGATCCTCATTAGGATACAACATTTTTTTCATTGCAGCCAAGAAGCATTTTTGAGTTGAAACTTTATGATTAATCACTCTTGTGTATTTTTGATATTTTAATGAAAATGAGAAGCATTCTTTTGATCCATCATTGAGTTGACATAGAGGGATGAAGCTCTTAGGTTAGGTACCAACCCTAGTAGTAGAGGTTCCTCTTCTTGTATATGTATGCTTAGATTACATTCATAGTTAGTTGTTGAACTTATTTTGGTGTTGTTAATTTGCAAGTATTGATGTGATTAATTAGTTGGCTTCCATTTGTGAATAGTTAAAACATTCGTATCATAGTGATAGAATGAATTTTAGAAAATATTGTGATAGTGGTTTTCACCTAATCTCTCTCTTTTTGGATCATGGCTTGAGGGACACTTTTATACAATAAAAGAATAGAGTTCTTACTTTGCTACATAAACTAGGGTTTCTTGATGAGGAGGTCATTACCTTTAAGTTTCTTAGGATAAGTTGCAATTTTAATTTCTGATCTCTTAGGTCTTGTATTGATTTCAAAGAACCTCCATTCATGCACTTAGCCATTAGATGTTAATAGTTATGTTTTCTTCCATTTAATAAATATTTTCCATGTACAATTGCATTTGTGTATAGATGTAGACAAGAATGTGTGTTTGTTCAGGAGATTCTAAGTTGTACGAAGACCTCATCTTGGTTTCCTCATCTAGATATTATCCACCCATGTCACCAAAATCCATTAAAATCTCAATTTGAATTATTGGTTTAAAAGACAAAATTGCTATTTCCATTGAGTACATCCGACCATATTGAAATTCTTGCTTGAGCTCTGGGTAATTTTCACCCACTTGCTACCTTATTCTCCCATTATCTACCTTTCCTAAGCTTCATTCCACCTTCTAAACCACTTCCTAAGCTTTCAGGTTCTTCTTGTAGTAAAACATGGTATCCTGTAGGAGAACTAGGACATCTTGTAGTTTTCCTATAGGAAATCAGTTAGCAACCTGTTTTTGAGCAGGAATTGATAAAAATCATCACTGAAGATAGGATTAGGCCTCTACTTGACCTCCATTCCATGAATACCAATCTAACACTCTTCCTTCATACATGTATCCCCTGCCAAATAACAAGCAAATATTAACATTTTCATTCATAAAATGAATATATAAATAAAAATTTATTTTTATTCCCTAATTAGCAAATGCATGTAAGCTTGGACATGGAAAAAATTTTCATATCTATGGAGATCAAGCGTGGAGCAACTTTACCAAAGATAAGAGTATTTGATTTGAATCAAACTCGATAGAGAAACTTGAGGTGATATTGCAATAATTGAGACACCATTATAGTATTGCATGATTGATTTGATGATTTACAAGTTTCTCGATCTCTTCATGGACCTGGATATGGAGAAGTTAGTGGAGTTGATAGATAAAATTCACTTGGAGGACCTTATGATGACTACCGTATGGGGATGTCCTTACTTGATTTGGGTGTGTTGATCATCCTATATAGGAGAGGCACAACACTTGGACAATGTGGAGTAGATTCTTAAATGTGATGATAGTGAGCTATTTGGAGTAGATTCTTAAATGTGATGAGAGATGATTGATGATGGCATATCCATGTACCATTTCCTCCCTCCACCAATCAACCATTCATTCCCTCTCCCTCCTTGAACTAGCTAAAGCCTCTTTCTCTCCCTCCAGCATCCCTATCATCCCTCTCCAACCGCTCCACCTCACTAGATATTAGACTTAACACACCAACCCTCACTCCCCTGACCCCTTCTCTCCCTCCCTCATTACTTCACCCCTCCCTCGCACTCTAGCCTTGCTTCCACCTACTAATGACAATTTCTCCTCTTGTCCCCCTCCTCCTCTTTCCCTCATCGCCATAATCCCATCCCTTCCCCTCTATATATTCATATACTCCATTCACTCCCTTTCTATCCCACAAATTTCCACCTCTCCGTCTCCTTGTCCATCCTTCTCTCCTATCATTGCTTCCTCAAACTCCCCCTCATTTCTTTCCACTATTCCTCCTCTCCTCAATTCCATTCGTTATTCTCATTCTTCTCAATGTTCCCTACTTTACCATTTCCCTAGATCCATCCCACCCTCTCCCTCCTAGCATGTACCAACTAATCCCTAGTCTCCCTACCGCAAAAAATAAATAATTCCCTCCCCTCCCTCTCCCTCTCCATCCCACATTCCCTCCATTCTACATTCCCTTTTACACCTTCTATCACCATGTCTTTCCCCCAACCCTTCTCTTACACCGCTCCAGCTCATTCCCCATATCCCTCCAACACTCTCCCTTATCATGTCCTTCTCACCAACAAATTACTAATTATCCCACTATGATCCCTACTGGTTTCCCTCTTTTTCTTCCTTCCACTAACTGTACTACACCTTATATCCCTCTCCTTATACCAAACCCCAATAAGAACTATCAAATTTCCACCTCCTCTCTCTATCTCCCCCTATATCATAATATTTCTCCTTGCCATTATCAACCCCTATCCCTCCCCCTTATTTCACTCCTTCCCCTCACCCACACCCATCCCTCGAACTCCAATACACTAGCTATCCTTATTTCAATCTCCCTCCATATCACCATTCTCCCAACTTTCCTCTTCCATATTCCCCTTCCTTCTCTTTCCTTTTTATTCCCTCCTAGTATCTCTAGCACTTGCTACTTCTAACTCTTGTTTCTATCCCTACACCTTCCCTCCATCAATCACTCGTCATCTCACATCCTCCATTGCTCTATTAGCTACTACATAACTTGTCCCTCTACCTTCCCTACCTCTAGCACCCCGTCCCCCCTCCTCATTACGTGTCAATTTAGCACCATTAGGAAAAGGACTCTAAAATTGGAACTCTTGCTCTCCATTAAAGCCTTCTCAGTAATACCCTACATAGCTAGAGGAAAAAACATTCTGGGAAACACAAGAATCTCGGATTACATTTCTTAAAAACTAACATTTCAATTTGTGTTGCACTGTCCATATGAGAAAACTACAAAACGATAGGTTCCATCATTGACACATGTGTAGTGTGTTGCACTATTATCCACTAAACTATTTAACAACCATTATAACTAGGTGAAAAAAAAACGTAAATTCTGGAAGCCTTATCGAGGAATCTTATCCTAACAACTTGGACTTGAGCTCCTACCCATCTGGACCTATTCCCAAGATTGATGGACCTAATCCCACTCACTGTGAAACCTATTCCATATTATTTTAGATCTCCTACCTCTCCCTTCTCTCCTATAAATATAATGGTACTCATTGGAGAAGAGGTTGAATTTTCAAGCACTTAACTTATGCCCTTATGTTGTCCAATTTAGACTAAAGGCTTCTTGTGCAAAGGAGTATTTGATATCATTGGAGTGTACGCTTATGACATCAACATTCTAATATTTAGATATTGAAGTGGAGCAAGAAACAATAAATGAAAGGATCTAAGGGGATATTTACTTCAGAAAACAAATATGTCTCTTTAAGGCTTTTCTAGAGAGAAATTATATTTATTGTCTGGTTTTTCTAGATTTGAATTATGAACCTATGGAGATCGGACTTGTCTACAAGAGGGATTTTCATACCTAACCCCCCTCCCTTTCCATCCCTCTATCCTTAATGATATATCCCACCCCTTTCCGTTCCTCCCTCTCTAACCTCATGAAAACATCAAATTTCTTCAATTCTCCCACCTATACCATCTCTTATTATATTTCTTTCACTCTCACTTCCTTCTTTCTCCTCCCTTATGAATCCCCCTATTTATATCCACAATATACATTTCCCTTATCCTCTCAGTCTCTCCCTTTCCCTTATCATCTCATTCACTATGGTATTCTCCACACTGCCCTCCAACCATCCCTCTCCTTATTCCTTGCCCAATATTGTCTCCCTTGATTTCCTTCCTATATCCCCCCCTCCATCTCAATCTCTCTTTCCTCTTCCCTACTAATCTCTTTCCTCTACCCATAATTTTCTTTCATGCACCACACCAACACCATCTTCTCCCTCCCTCCCACTATCTCCCTATCAATGTTACCCCATATATCTCCTATCATTCTATTGCCCCCCCATACTCCATTCCTCCCTATTCCTTTATCCCTTCCTTCACTTTCCCTAGCCTACTATAACCTAGCCTAATTTATTCTAACCTAGCCTATGTTAGACTACTATTAGCTAGCTTTACTTAGCCTTAATTACTCTAACCTAGTCTAGGCTACACTAGCATAACCTGCTCTGACCAAGATTATCCTAGCTTAGATTGCTCTAACCTAGTCTAGCCTACTCAAAGTTAGCCTAGCTTAGACTATAATAGCTTAGCATAACCTAGCCTAGTCTACTCTAGCCTAGCCTACTATAATGTAGCCTAGCCTACTCTAGCCTAGCCTATTCTAACATAGGCTAGCCTAACCTAGCCTACTCTGACCTAGCCTACTCTAACCTTGTTTAGCCTAGCCTACTATAGCCTAGCCTAGACTATCCTAGCCAACTCTATCTTACTCTAGCCTAACCTAATACTTTAGCCTAGGCTATCCTAGCCTAGTCTAGCCAAGCCAAGCCTAACCTATTCTATCCTACCATAGCCTACTCTAGACTACTTTAGCCTAGCTTACCATAACCTAGGTTAGCATAGTCTTTCCTAGCCTAGTCTAGCCAAACCTACCCTAACCTACTCTATCCTAGCCTAACCTACTCTAGCCTACTTTATCCTAGCCTACCATAACCTACGTTAGCATACTCTTTCCTAGATTTTCCTATCCTAACTTAACATAGCTTACTCTAGCCTAGCCTAGCTTAACTTAGCCAACTATATCCTACTAGCATACTCTAACCTAGTCTAGCTTAATCTAGCCTGCCCTAGCTTAGCCTAGCCTACTCTAACCTAGTGCACCCTATCCTAGTCAGGCATAGCCTACTCTTTCCCTTCTCTATCTTAGCCTAGTCTACTTGAGCATATCCTAGACCAACCTACTCTAACCTAACCTAGCCTAGCCTACTCTACCCTAGCTTAGCATAGATGACTATAACATACTATAACCTAGCCTAGTCTAATCTAGTGTATTCAAGTCTATCCTAACCTACTCTTGCCTAACCTAGCCTACTCTAGCATAACCTGGTCGATCTTATCCTACCTAGCCTAACCTAACTTACTCTAGCCTAGGTTATCCTAGCCTAGTCTGGAAAACCTAACCTAACCTACTCCATCTTAGCCTAACCTACTCCATCCTAGACTAACCTACTCTGGCCTACTTTAGCCTAGCCTACTATAACCTAAGTTAGCATACTCATTCCTAACTTTTCCTATCCTAGCTTAACCTAGCTTACTCTAGTGTAGCCTACCCTATCTTATCTTATCGAATTGTAGCCTAATATCTTACTCTAACCTAACCTACCTTAATCTGCTAGTCAAGTCTAGCCTAGCCTACTCTGGCTTGACCAAGTCTGCTCTAGTATGGCCTAGTATGGCCTAGCTTTCCTAGCTTAGCCTACTCTAGCCTACTTTACCCTAGTCATCTCTAGCCTAGCATAAATTATCCTAGCCAACTCTATCTTACTCTATAATACTCTAGCATATCCCTATTATCCTAGCCTCTGTTAGCCTAATATCACCTAGCCTTGCCTAGCCTTACCTGCTCTAACCTAGTCTAGACTACACAATCCTAACCTGCTCTTGCCAAGATTTCCCTAGCTTAGCTTGCTCTAACCTAGTCTACCCTACTCCAACTTAGCCTAGCTTGGACTAGCCCGGCTTAGACTAGCCTAGCTTAGCATAGCCTAGCCTAGTCTACTCTAACCTAGCCTACTCTAATGTAGCCTAGCCTATCCTAGCTTACTCTAGCATAGCCTAGCTTAACCTAGCCTACCTAGCCTAGCTTAACTTACTCTAACCTAGTTTAGCCTACCCTACTCTAGCCTAGCCTACACTATCCTAGCCAACTCTATCTTACTCTAGCCTAACCTAACATATTCTAGCCTAGGCTAATATCCTAGTCTAACAAAGCCTAGCTTAACCTACTCTATCATAACCTAGGCTAATCTAGCCTACTTTAGCCTATCCAATGATAATCTAAGTTAACGTACTCTTTCCTAGCCTTGTTTATCCTAGCTTAATGTAGCTTACTCTAGCCTAGCATAGCCTATTATACCCTAGCTTAGCTTAGAGACTGTAACCTACTAGCCTACTCTAACCTAGCCTAGCTTAATCTAGCTTAGTCCAGTCTAGCCTAGCCTACTCTGGCCTAATATAGTTTTCTCTAGAATAGCCTAGCGTAGCCTAGCTTGTGTAGCCTAGCCTACTCTAGCCTACTTTACACTAGCCAGCTCTAACCTAGCCTAGATTATCCTAGCCAACTGTACCTTACTCTATACTACCCTAGCCTAGCCCACATTATCCTAGCCTAACCTACTCTAGCTTGCTATAGCCTAGCCTATGTTAGTCTACTCTTGCCTAGGTTTACCTAGCATTACCTTGGCTAGCATATCCTAGCCTACCCTACCCTACCTTAGCTTAACCTACTCTGGCCTAGCCTACTTTATCTTAGCCTAGCTTACTCTATCCTATTCTACTTTATCCTAGCCTACTCTAGCCTACTTAGCCTATCCTAGCCTAGTCTACTCTAGCCTAGCCTACTCTAGCCAAGCCAACTCTATCGTAGTCAACCATAGGCTACTCTTCCCCTACTCTGGCTTTTCCTAGTCTACTTGTGCCTACCTTAGACCACCCTACTATAACCTAAACTAACCTATCCTACTCTACTCTAGCTTAGGTTAGCCAACTCTAGCCTACTAGCCTATTATAACCTAGCCTAGTTTAATCTAACCTAGCCTATGTTAGACTATTCTTCCCTAAACTTACTTAGCCTTACTTGATCTAATAGCTCAAAGCTACACTAGCACAACTTTCTCTGACCAAGCTTAGCCTAGCTTAGATTGCTCTAACCTAATCTAGCCTACTCCAACTTAGCCTAGCTTGCACTAGCCTAGCTTACCATAGCCTAGCCTAGTCTACTCTAGCCTATCCTACTATAATGTAGCCTAGTCTACTATAGCCTAGCCTTCTATAATGTAGCCTAGTCTAGCCTAGCCTAACCTAGGCTACCTAGCCTACTATAACCTTGTTTAGCCTAACCTACTATAGCCTAGCCTAGACTACCCTAGCCAACTCTATCTTTCTCTAGCCAAGCCTAACATCCTCTAGCCTAGTCTAGCCAAGCCTACACTAGCCTACTCTATCCTAGCCTAGCCTACTCTAAGCCTACTTTAACCTAGCCTACCATAACCTAAGTTAGCATACTCTTTCCTAGCATAGTCAACCAAGCCTAGTACCCTAACCTACTCTATCCTAGTGTACCCAAGCCTACCCTAACCTAATATATCCTAGTCTAGTGAAGCCTACCCTAACCTACTCTATCCTAGTGTAGCCTACTCTAGCCTAGCCTACCATAACCTAGGTTAGCATACACTTTCCTAGCTTTTCCTATCCTAACTTAACCTCGCTTACTCTAGCATAACCTAGCCTACTCTAGCCTAGAATAGCTTAGCCATCTGTAGCCTGCTAGCATACTCTAACCTAGCCTAGCTTAATCTAGCTTAGTCAATTCTAGCCTAGCCTACTCTGGCTTGACCTAGTCCATTCTATCATAGCCTAGTGAGGCCTAGTTTTCCTAGCCTAGCCTACTCTAGCCTACTTTACCCTAGCTAGCTCTAGCCTAGCATAGATTATCTTAGCCAACTCTATCTTACTCTATACTACCCTTGCCTAGCTCACATTATCCTAGCCTAACCTACTATAGCCTACTCTAGCCTAGCCTAAGTTAGCATACTCTTGCCTAGATTTGCCTAGCCTTAACTTGGCTAGCCTACCCTAGCCTATGTTACCCTACTCTTACCTTGTCATTCCTTGCCTAGCCTAGCTAATCATAGCTTACTTTACCCTTTCCTTGCCTAGCCTAGCCTACGATATCTTACTCCAGTCTATCCTAACCTACCCTAGCTTAGCTTAGCCTAGCCTACTCTAACCTAGCCTACTTTATCATAGCCTAGCTTACTCTATCCCAACCTAATATAACCTACTTTAGCCTAGCCTAACCTAGTCTACTCTAGCCTAGCTTAGCCTAGCGTACTCTAGCCTAGCCCACTCTTTCCTAGCGAAGCATATCCTACTCTTTCGCTTCTCTATATTAGCATAGTCTACTTGAGCCTATCCTAGAACAACCTACTCTAGCTTAACCTAGCCTAGCCTACTCTCCCCTAGCTTAGCTTAGCCAACTATAGCCTACTAGCCTACTATAACCTAGCCTAGTTTAATATATCTTAGTCAAGTCTATCCTAGCCTACTCTGGCCTAATCTAGCCTAGCCTACCTAGCCTATCCTACTCTAGATTACTTTACCGTAGCCAACTCTACCCTCACCCACATTATCCTAGACTATCCTACTGTAGACTACTTTACTGTAGCCAACTCTAACCTAACCCACATTATCATAGCCTAACCTACTCTAGCGTAGCCTATGTTAGCCTACTCTTGCCTAGCCTTGCTTAGCCTTACCTTGGATAGCCTACCCTAACCTATGTTATCGTAATCTTGCCTAGCCTTGCTTTGCCTAGCCTAGATTATCTTACTCTAGTCGATCCTAGCCTAGCCTAGCCTAGCTAAGCTTAGCCTACTATTGAGCCTAAGAATTATCCTTAAAATACATCCACTTTCACTCCATTCAACATCAACTTTCTCTCCAGTCACACATTTTCTCACCTCTATTCCACCATCATGTCATCACATTAGCTTTACTTTCATCACTTAATGGGTTACCATTGTGTTTTCCAAAACATTATTAATTCTTAGTATTTTTAAGAGAATTTGTGATTAAACTTTAGAAAATAATATCCATATACTTATACCTAAAAATTAGAATGAGTTTGTTGACATGTGTAGGTACAAAGGAAGTTTCTAAGGCACCTTTATGTGGCACTTTATGTTCAAATTCGAATTTGAGGAGATTATTGTCCTCATGGATAAGAGCATGGACCTCATGGAGAAGACAATGGAGGATAGTGTTATGCCACTTAACCTACAAAGCAATACCGAACCGAGAATATGCGAGAAAAATACCGAGAACGAAGAAAATATACCTAGAACAAAGAATAGCAAAGATTTTATTACTCAGAGAGAAATGTTCACAGGCCTCTTCGAGGGGGCAACCTCCAATAGAGCAGAGATCGATTACAAAACAAGACACGATACTCCTCGCAGGAGTCTCTATCCTTTATATATGACTCATACATGCAATACCACGGGCCAATACCATGGGTTTTATTAATAGCATCTATCTAATACTACCGCCCATTTAACCTTTATTTAATACTACCGCCCATTTACAACTAATTGTGGTCCCATTTGCAACTAACTGGGTTAACCACTTATAAATATTAATATGGGCTTTATTGACTCTTGATTATGACGTGATCCCATGACATGAATAAGGGGGTTAGGGTGGGACCCTAACAGTTAGAGTATCCAGAGTCACCAGACCCTCAGGAACAGTTGAGTCAGCCAAAGGATCCAATGGTCAGGGATCAGGAGGTACATCGATTACAATGTCAGGTCCATCAGTGAATAGTGGCTCTTAGAGTCAAGTGCGTGGTTCCTCGAGCAACATGCAAGGCAATCTGCACAGCAATTCACAAGGTAGTCCACTAATGGATAGCTCACACAGTACTTTAGCATCTATAGGCATAGATTCAGGCATGAGATCAG
Organism: Pinus taeda; assembly: GCA_000404065.3. Taxonomy (NCBI): domain Eukaryota; kingdom Viridiplantae; phylum Streptophyta; class Pinopsida; order Pinales; family Pinaceae; genus Pinus; species Pinus taeda. The sequence continues at coordinate 140,259 of APFE031055035.1, forward strand.
TTGGTAGGCCTTCAGGAGTTCAGGCTTCTGATGATGATGGGGATTCTTTCACTCCGATGGGAGAAGTATGCTTAGGGAAGAGGAAGCCCAAGTGGCTTCAAGATACCTTGCATGAGGCCACATCAGTTGCTAGGCCAAAGAGACAGGTTAGAGAGAGTAAACCACCTAAGCGATTATGTAGTCACATGGCATTGGTAACAAGCATTGTTGACTACAAGCCTTCTAGTTATGAGGAGGCAGCCAATGAGCAGGTCTTGAGAGAGGCCATGATGGAGGAGTATTCTTCTATTATGAAGAACGATGTTTGGGAGGTAGTGCCAAGGCCCGAATATAAATCAGTTGTTACTTCCAGATGGCTCTACAAGATAAAGCATGTTGCAGATGGCAGCATCAAGAAGTTCAAGGCTCGATTTGTGGCGAGAGGGTTCTCACAGGTAGAGGGAGTTGACTATGAGGAGACCTTCATTCCCGTAGCTCGATATACATCTATTCACTCCAATATATCGATTGCAACAGAGATGGGTTGGAAGATCCATTAGACGGATGTGAAGATTTCATTTCTCAATGGCTTCATTCAGGAGGAGGTTTATATTGAGCATCTGCAGGGCTTTAAGGTGCATGGGAAGGAGTCCCATGTATTCAGATTGAAAAAGGCACTTTATGGCCTGAAGCAAGCTCCTAGAGCATGGTACTCTAGGATTGATACATACTTGCAGCAGTTGGGTTTCACAAAGAGTGAGGTTGATCCGAACCTATACTTCATTGTGGTGGGTGAGGAGCGCCTCATTCTGGTGTTGTATGTTGATGACTTGATCATCACTGGTGTAGAGAGTTCATTGAGGGCTGCAAGAGAGATCTTGCTTTAGAGTTTGAGATGAAGGATATCTACATGATGCATTATTTTCTGGGATTGGAGGTGTGGCAGGAGGAGGGGCATTTCTTCCTGGGACAAGGGAAGTACATTGTGGATATTCTTAGCAGATTTCACATGGAGGACTGCAAACCCATGTCTACACCTATGACCACTAACTGGAAGAAGCTTCACGCTTCTGATTCCGAGTTAGTGGATCCTACTTGATACAGACAGTTGATTGGTTGTTTGATGTATTGGGTCAACACTCGACCAGATGTATGTTTTGCAATTAACACTATGAGTCAGTTCATGTGTGGGCCTAGGAGAGTGCACTGGGTGGCTGCAAAACACATTCTTCATTGCTTGTAGGGGACTGTGGATTTTGGTTTGGATTATAGATAGGGTGATGGAGTGAGACTGACAGGGTACATGAATTCAGATTGGGCAACTTGTGCTTCAGATAGGAAGAGCACTTCCAAGTGTTGTTTTGGTTTGGGTTCGACAGTTGTGTCATGGATCAGTAGGAAACAACAGTCAGTTGCATTGAGTTTAGTTGAGGCAGAGTATATGGCTACTAGTTTGGCTAGTTGTGAGGCCATATGGCTTCGCAAGATGTTGTTTGGTCTATTTGGTCAGGCATTGAGACCTTCAATAATTTACTGTGATAATCAAAGTTGCATAAAACTCACGGAGAATCCAGTTTTTCATGACAGGTCAAAACATATTGAGATCAAGTATCACTTCATTAGAGACTATGTCCAAAAGGATTGCAAGCTTGAGTACATTCCACATGTAGTGTCGACTTCACCAGCCTACCACAGGGCCAGCATTTTACTTCAGAGACAAGTGAGTGTGGGGACACTTTCTTGTAAGAGGAGTGTTAAAATTTGGGTACCAGAGGACAAGTGGTTCCCTAAGGCTTTGATCTTTGACCTAGGGAAAAGTGTCCAGATTTATTTGTACTTTTCTCCTAAAGTGACTTTATAAGTGGTAAAGTCAATTTAATTTAAAAGTGACATTATAAGTGGTAAAGTTACATTCTAATTTAAAAGTGACTTTATAAGTGATAAAGTTACATTCTAATTTAAAGGTGAATTTATTAAACTCGATGAAGAATTAGAAAGTGAAAAAGTGACTATGGAAATAAAAGGCTAAGTGGGTCTTTATTTAAGTGGATGAGTTAGAAAATAGAAAGTGAGAATTAAATGCACATTTATTCTCATCCCTAGATCTAAATGAATCTCAGCCATTAGATCTTAGGGTAACCCAAAAGGTCATTTAGAGAATAAAAGGAGAAGAGAAGAAGAAAAGATAAATTCATTCTTTCATGAGCATTTGAGAGAAGAAAAGAGAGAGCAAGGAGAAAATTTTTGAGTAGTGAGGAAGTGAAAGAGAACAGCAAGAAGACATTTTAGCAAATCTGGGCAACAACATCTATTGGCATGCAAACCAAGGAAAAACCGTACAATAGGAGAAAGGCACAGAAATCGAAGAAGAGGGATAGCAAGTTTTGGGCACGTTTTTCGAGGCTAGTCGTACAACATTTAATGTTGTTTTATTGCTGTAAAAAAATTTGTTTCGCTGTTTGCTGATTGGCACAATTTTTGAGGTGGAGTTCAAGCACATAAATCGAGATAAGTTGTAATTTGTGGTTGCTAGAATTTTTACTGTGTATTTCAGTTTCTCTGTAAAAGCATTTTTAGAAATAAATAAGATCTCTCAAACTGGTTTTCCCCAAGAATTGTAGGGGGTTTTTCCAGGGTCACATTGACCAAAAATCAGTGTGTTATTTTCTGTGCGTGGCTGTCATAATTTCGTTGTGTTTTATTTCTGCAATTTCAGTAGTTGTCAAATCTCTAAATTTGTGTTTTCAAAAAAATATTATCATTTCCATATTTTAGAATTTTTATCATGCTTGGATTTAAAACTAAATACATGGAGTGATCAGGAAAACTAATAATTGGAGTGGGGGTGGAAATTTCTTCATTTCATTGGTATAGTTGAGTAACTTTCCTTACTCTTCCTAGACACTTTTGGGCATGGATTGGTGGGGGATTTGGTAGAAAGAGTTGGCTAGGTATGTACTCCAGTCTCTCCGCCTACTTTGGTGGTTGTCCTTTTATCCTAGTCCCGTGGGATCTCTTTCATTGGCTATTAGCTTCAGGGTTGACACATGGAAAATATTGATTTTGGTTGCATGGTCCCACTTCCCGACACCATATACATCAACCCCTTCTGCTCGTTCTAATCCCATTCATTATTTTTCCCATCCGGGTCCACATAGGTCCACTCGGTCCACTTAGTGTTAGCCTCCCTTGTCTACACTTTGGGTTGGGCCTAAAACAATGCCCTAGATGTTGATGCAGCTAAAAAGAGAAGAAAAAGAATAATATGACCACTCTCAACGGGAAATGTACCATAAAATGTAAACAATGGTCGAGACATACAAATTTACCACATGGGCAAAAGCCAAATATGAGCTCTACTCCTTATTTATGGCCATCACCTTAGTTCCTATGGGCCCTAGATGAGCCCCTTCCATCATAAAGGAACCCATGATTGTCCCAACCCCTGGTGGGCAATGAAATGCCCCACCTTGAAAAGGGGTACCTATTGCTATATCCTACACAACATGCTCTCATCCCTTGGAGCCCTGAGCAGTTATGAAGAAAAATCAATTAAAGGCAAAAGGCATATGAAGACTGGAAAAACAAAGGTCGGGGTAACTCATGTACCACAATTTTCTCCCTCCTACACTGATATACTCAAGTGTTGGCTTCCGTTGTTATAGATACCCTCTTGTCCCATGACATGTGGCTTGGATCCTCCCTTGATCCCCACTCCGCTCCATCATTGTATCACTTGCCACCTACCACCTAATGGATGTGCCATGGACATGTCACCCCCAGTAAATGCCGAAACCACCTAATAGGGTCCTTGGTTAAGCCCCTTATTGAGCTTGGAGACACTTGTACATGCCAAAGCCCACTATGGAAGGGCATGCCACCATGAAGTGCCCCATTGATTCCATAATTTGTAAGCTCTTTTACTTGACTATTCTAATGATTTGTTGTATTGGAGGGCTAGGGGATGCATTGGACCTTATGCAAGGTTGCAGGTGGGTCTCCATTTGGGGCTTGGTCTTCCTATACGGGGTCCTAACCCTCTATAGGGCCACATTGGCACTTGTAGGGTGAGCATTGAGAGATATGGGGCTCCGCCATAGCAGAGATTACTTCATGGATCCCCAACACTACTCATTGATTTCTCGTGTTCCACCTTTTGGATGAGGATGATGCACCTAGTTCATGATGCCCAACTGGCTCCACACTTGCACCATACATTTGGCATGTGTTCCAGGGTCCAGATGAGGATGTATCTCACTGGAGGAGACAAAGGGAGGGATTATGTCATCATCCTAGCCCTTACAGATGATTTACAGGCATTTTTGATCCACTTGGAAACCCATGAGGATATCCTTGTGCCCCCACACCCACTTGGGAGCACCACAGGGATTTGCTTGGATAACAAGGGGCCAACCCCTTGTCCACTATGTTTGAGGTCCATTCTCACATAATGGCGCACTCTTGACTTCATTAGGCCTCATCAAAGGCCCAATGACTTATTTTATTGATCATTCTACCCTCTTGAAAGGATTATTCTTATTTTATTGATCTATCTTGGTGGGTTTGTCACCAAGGGATGTTATTATTACACATTACTTTATTATTTGGGGCTCAATTAGGCCAAAATAGGAAAATTGAACTCATTAGAGATTGTATAAATAGATGAGAGACAATTCATTCTCTCACCATCACTTGGATTGGGTTTAGTAGCTATGTTATGGTTCAAACTAGCAGGGGACCTAATGGGAATCCCTAAAGGGGGAAATGTTATGTCAAGGGCAACAAATGGAGACTTAGCCCACTGTCAACTCAGCGAAGGCTCCCTTCTATTTATGGATTTTCACCAATGGGAGGAGACTCGGTATGTATGGAGTCACCAATGAAGGATAAGTCAATGGATATGAGTGACCCAACTAAACCCTTTCCTAGAAGAGTTTGAAGGATGGATCTTGCTTGCTTTCTAAGGAAAGTACTATGTATTCTAGGGAAAGGAAGAGAGGATTATAGGGTTGGGTTTATGGGATAAAAAATTTGAAAGAGTTCCCCAATCCCTAAATCCTTGTTAGAATTGGTATCCTAGATGGTTCTTGAAGAATGGTCTTTCGAAGGAGCGGGACCACAAGGGGCCAAGTGGACCCAGTCTAGGGTATGAGGAAAGAATGTAACAACCAATGATATTCTTACCCTAGACAAGGTGGGGAAAAGATCAAAGAAAATATTTTCACTTTGAAGATGTTGTTTTGACCCTATGAGGTACTAGCCTTGGTGATGGCAGGGCAATTTTTTATCCCGGAGCTAGGGCTTTGAAGATGTTGTTTTGACCCTATGAGGTACTAGCCTTGGTGATGGCAGGGCAATTTTTTATCCCTAGGAGATCAAATTTTTTGGATGGCTAGCTTGTTGGGAAAATGATGCCCTAGGTACCCTAACTTGGCTAGAACTGGAAGGAGGTGAAAGAATATGATTTTTAGTGACCACCCTTGGTAGATCAATGCCTTAATCTTTGGGAGAATGGATTCTATGATGAGTATGAGTAGGATTTCTTGGTTCCTAGTCAAGGAGACGTCAAGCTCACTTCGCTAGCCATTTAGGACAATAAGAAGACACCTTGCAGCTTTTATACTTTGATGTTAAAAGGAAATGGACTATCAAGGTCAAAATATTTGATAGAATTACTCCTAGGAGATTTCACTCACATTGCATGGCCCATACGTTGAGAGATGCTATAATAGAGACAAATTCCACAATTTTAAGCAGTAAATGCATGCATCAATTAGCCCTAGAACAACGAAAATCCCAGTCCAACATATATGACAAAAGCAAACAAGAATAACATTAAGAGCATGTACTTACATGTAATAGAGTATATCCAACCATTCACAATTGACAAGAGAGAAGCTCCAAGAGAAGATAAACCAAGATGAACACATCAGAACTCATCCATAAAGCTCCAATTCATCCTCTAGAAAAAGTGCGAAAATCTCAAGAGAGATAAGAGATCCAAACCAAGTGATGATGAGCAAATGAGCTCATCTCACTTTTAGTTGTGTATAATTAGCATCCTTGGCCTACATAAGCCCCAAAATAAAATAATGTTCTAATAATACAACTTTTGGTGTCAAGCCCACCAAACTAGCTCATAAATGAAAAAGTAAGCCTCTCAAGAGGTCAAATAATAATCTATGCATGTCGTAGGGACTTCTAATAGGCCTAATAAGGTCCATGGGTGCCACAATGAAGAATAAGACCCTAAAAAGCAGTGGACAAGGGGTTGCCCCCTTGTGATAACCTGTGGTGCTCCAAATGACATGTGGGGGCACACAAGTGTCCTCATGGGTCTCCAAACAAATCGAAGATGTTGTAGATCGTTTGCAAGGGCTAGGATGGTGGTGTAGGTGATGCCAAATCATCGTGCAAGTCTTGGATCATCTTTCAAGTGTATGGTCTAGATCTGGGGCCAGCTGGGCTTAATGGATCAGGTGCATCCTCCTCATCCAATAAGTGAACCACGAGCAATCTCTAAATGATTGTGGGGATCCATGGAGTGAAATCTGCTGCTATGGAGGCCCATGGCTCTCAATACTCACCCTACATGTGCCAATGCATCCCTCTAGAGGATTAGGACCCTGTATAGGGAAACAAAACCCAAGATGGAAACCATCTGCAATCCTGCATAAGATCCAATGCATCCCCTAGCATTCCAGTAAATATTTCATTATAGAAATCAATTAAATGAGCTTACCTAATCATGGACTACATTTGGGGACTTCATAATGGCATGCCCTTCCATAATCGGTTTCAAGATGTGCCAATGTCTCCTAAACTCGAAATGGGGTTAACCAATAATCCTATTAGGTGGTTTCTACTTCTAAAGGGGATAATAGAGTCAAGGTACGTCCTTCAAAAGGTGGCGGGATGCGACAGATAGGTGAATGAAGTAGGGGATGAAAAGGGGCAGCCTTGGGTCATATGCTGGGGTACAAGGGTAGTTAATAAGAGGGAAGCCCACACTTGGGTTCATAATGTGTAGGAAGGAGAAATCGTCGTACATGAGGTCCCTTGACCTTGATTTTTCCACCCTTCTTTATATGCCTTTTGCCTTTTTATGATTTTCTTTGATTAACTGCTCGGGGATCAAGGGGTTAGAGCATGATGTATAAGATATAGCAGTGAATTCCCCCTTTTAAGGTGGGGTGGTTCATCACCCACCAACGGTTGGGACAATCATGGGTTCCTATATGATGAATAAGGCTCATAGAACCTATAGGAACCAGGGTGATGCCCATGATGATGGTGTAGAGCTCATGTACTAGCTTTTGCCCACATGCTAAATCTTTTTGTCCCGACCATCTTTTGCATTGTGTGGTGCATTTTCCTATTGAATGTGGCCATATATGCTTTTACCTTTCTTTTCAGATGCATCAACCTTTGGGCTTCATTTCAGGCCATGACCTAAGGTATGGGCAAGGGGAAGGGGAAATCTAACCTTATGTGGACCGAATGGAGGAATGTGGACCCAAGCGGGAAAAATGATGGATGGGGTAATAATGAACAAAAAGAGGGTAATATAAGCGGATAAGGGAGTGGGACCATGCAACCAAAATCAGGGTTTCTGGTGAAATACCATCCCTGAAACCAAATGGTCAGTAAAAGAGATCCCACAGGACTAGAATCCAAGGTTAATTACTAAAAGGGGTCTAGGGGACAGAAGCATAGACCTATCCCATTCTTTCCACTAAATCCTCCAATTAATCCATGCCCAAAAGCGTCCATGATAAGGAAACTACAATACTCAACTTCCAAATGGCAAGGCATACCTTTAGATTCGGGAGGCCAACCATCAAACATATGATCATGGAAGATGGGCGAGGGATCACATGGATGGCTCAGATAGCGGAGAAACTGGCACAATGAGCTAGTTGGTGGTTGCAAGGGGATGTTGGCTACTGACTAAGGACCATCTTGGAGAAAATTTTCTCCTAGGGATATTACCCACAAAATGGTGGGTAACATCTGGCTCCAACTAGGACGTGATCTCTCGAAGAAGTGGGCGAAGCTACTCGAACAGGAGGTCACGAGATCTCCAACAATCTCTTGGTTACCATAGACCTGTCACCTGCACATATAATAGTCCATCACTGCGCTGCCAAATTTCCAATCCCAGGAAATAATGAAGGAGGCCCAAGTCCTTCATCTCAAACTCTCGAGCAAGATCCTCCTTGCATGAAAGTATCAATAGCTCATCTCCCGTTAGAATCAAATCATCTACATACAGTACAATGATAAGAAACTTAGCCTCCAACACAATCTGGTATAGGTTAGGATCCGCCTCACTCTTGGAGAATCCAAGTCTGGTGAAATAGTTGTCTATCCATGTGTACCAAGCACGAGGTGCTTGTTTCAACCCATACAACGCTCTCTTGAGCCTGCACACATGTGACTCGCTGCTGAAGATCTTGAAACCTTCAGTTTTCTCTATGTACACTTCCTCCTCAATGACTCCATTGAGGAACACAGTCTTCACATCCATCTGATGAATGTGCCACCCCATCTGCACTGAGAGAGCAAGAATCGTCCGTATCGAAGAATACCTTGCGAAAGGTGCAAAGGTCTCCTCATAATCGATCCCCTCTATCTGTGAGAAGCCTCGGGCAACAAATCTTGCCTTGTACTTCTCCACACTCTCGTCAGCTGCCTGCTTCACTTTGTAGATCCATCTTGAACCCACTACTGATTTCCCTTTCGGTCTTGGGACAATCTCCCATGCACTGTTTCTGACAATCGAATCATACTCTTCCACCATGGCGTCTACCCATGCGGGTTCCTCCACAGCTTCCTTGAAAGAGGATGGCTCCGTCATGACACATTTTCTCACAAGAGCCATGTATCCAGTGTACCGATCCGATGACTGTCTCTGCCTGCGCTCTGCTGTAGGTGGTCCTACAACCTTCTCTACATCTTGAGCCAGTCGCTCAGCTTCTGTAGTGCACTTTTGCCCTCTAATGGTTGGCGCTGCATGAGTGGTCTCTCCCACTCCATGAACTTCCTTTTGTGGCTGATCCACGTCCTGAAGCTCTTCCTTAGGAACTAATAGCTCCTCATCTGCATGCAAGTATGGCTCCCTCTCAAGCGAACACTTCATGGCTTTCTCCTCCTGAAATTTGATATCCCATCGCACAACAGTCTTGCGACTGTTTGGCAAATACACACGATAGTTGTGGGGCGTATCAGTGTACCCCACAAATATCCCAACCTCTGCGGTTGTCTCCAGCTTATTCCTAGCATCCTTCGTCACATGCATGTAAACAGGAGAACTAAAAATCCTCAAATGGGAAATATTAGGCCTCTTACCAGAATAAGCCTCCTTGGGTGTACTCATGCCAAGTATCTTGTGAGGACAACGGTTCTGCACATATACTGAAGTATTGCATGCCTCCACCCACAAGTGAAGGGGTAGGCCCTGATCATGCAACATCGCTCATGCAGCACCCATGATCGTTCTGTTCTTTCGCTCAGCAACCCTGTTCTGTTGTGGGTTATGGGGAGCTATGAGCTCTCTTCAAATCCCTTCTGTGCTGCAGAAGTCCTTGAACTCGCCAAAGATGAATTCACCACCATTGTCGCTCCTAAGAGCCTTCACCTTCTTCCCTGATTCCTTCTTGACCAGTGCTTTGAACTCACAAAACTTTGAGTATGTCTCGCTCTTCTTCTACATGAAGAAGATCTAGCACTTTCGAGAGAAATCATCAACAAAGATCACATAGTACTTGTGATTTGCTGTCGAAGCTATTGAGAAAGGTCCACACACGTCTGTGTGAATTCTCTCAAGGATCGTTGTGGCACGACTATCCTTCTCGTGAAAGGTGGCTTTCACAAATTTTCCCAAAGTACACCCCTTGCACTGATCTGACTGCGCAAGAGTGCCTTTAGGAAGCCCAGTCGAAATCTGCTGCAGTATCTTCAAAGATCCATGGTGAAGGTGGCCCAATCTCTAGTGCCACAGCTCACCATCATCCCAGCTCACCACTCCTTCTACCTTGCATGCCATTGTTGTGCAGCCATATACATGCAATTGATAAAGGTTCTTGACTCGAACCCCTATCTTCCGGGTTTCTCCAGTTGTATTACTGTGCAGGAAATCCTTTCCCTCGCTGAAGACAACATCATATCCTTTGTCTTCTAACATCACCACGGAGATAAGATTCTTCTTCAATCCTGGAACATGCATCACTTCCTTCAATATGAAGGGTTTACCAGACTCCCTCTCAAAGGAAATGGTACCGATATTGGTCGCACTGTATCTACCATCATCGCCCATCTCGATGTGCACTCCAAGATCTTTCTCATCCAAATCAGAAAACAAATCTCGATCTCCTATCATGCGAAAAGACGCACCACTGTCCAAGAACCATACTAATCCCATCACACTTGATACCAAGCATGCGATCAACGAAAAATCCAACTCAAACTGTGAGGCTAAGGCCTCTCCCGCTGCAGATCCAGCAGCTTGCTTATTTTTCTTCTTCTGCAGACAATTCGTGGCATAGTGTCCGTGCTGGTGACAGTGAAAGCACTTCACCTTGGACATGTCCTGCTTCTTGCCTTCCGCACTGGAATGAGAAGCTTTCTTGTTCTTCCCCTTCTTTGATTTGGTAGCCAAAGCACAATTTTCTTCATCAGGTGCCTTTGATGAAGCTCCGTCCCTAGTATTCCACCTGATTTCCTCTTGCACAACATCCGACCAAAGTCTCTCCCATCCTAGCAACTTCTCCCGACCATTGACAGATTCCTAATAGGAATGCCAACTCTTCGGAAGACCAAGGAGAGCCAAGCTCACCAAGTCCTCATCATCGACAGTCACCTGCACACTTCCCAGCTCATCCCGGCATTGGGTGAACTTCGTGAGATACTTGGGCATATTGTCGCCTTTCTCACACTTTATGTTTCTAAGTTTATCCTTGAGCGCCAACTTCCTCTGGTCGCTCTTGCTTTGGAATAGATCTGTCAATGCTTTCCACATCAAGTATGGAGAAGCCTTTCCATTAAGGTTGGACACAATGTGATCCCTCATGCCCTCCAACAAAATCCTTTGACACTTTGCTGTCTTCTTTTTCCAATCCGCAACTTGAGCAGCATCAGTAGGTTTTGGGACATCTGCATCTATGAACTCCTTCAACCCATTATCATATAACACCGCATCCATCATTTCCTTCCATGCAATATAGTTCAAGCTGCCCTCAAGAGCATACTCCAATCGTAATCCGTTGAAAGACATTTCAACTTTGACACCAAGAAAACACTGCTGCAAATTCGAATTCCACCAGCTCAAAACTCAACCGCTTCTGATCTAAAATTCGTGAGACGAATATTTCTTGTACAGATATCGACTGTATGGGCATTCACCAGATATCTCACCTTCCAAAAGAAGGATGAATCCAGAGGCTACCTGGCCCGATTACAGACTCTGCCTGAAGAAATTAAACGTAGTCACTTCCTGAATAATAGATCTAATGATCAATCCTCGCTTTGATATCCTGTAGAAATCTCTTCTACAAATCAACCAGCTCTGATACCATGTAGAAATTTTGAATAATTTAACACATATTCAACAGAGATTATCCTGATCATGTACTATTGCGGAAAGCATACACAATACATAAGCTCCTCTACGTTGATCATCAATATAGCAGCATCAATAACAATAAAACATCAAGAGCATTCACACATTAACACAGTATGTATCCCGGGGAAAGCATCTCGGTAAAAACCCCAACTATCTGTATATTAATGATTGAGTCATGTAACATTACACAGCATAATACTTCTCACAAGTATCTCCACCTCTGTTACACACAATACAGCTCAGATCTAAATCAATCACTGGCTCAAAATCTCCTTCGCTGCTTGCCTGCCTCCGCTGCTCAATACCTGCTAAAGAACTGATGATAATTCCAAGGCAACCACGCATTTACTTGGCTAAATAATGTGACCACAAGCTACAATGTGGGCAAATACATGAGCAAACTCATTGGCATACTCAATCCCTTGATTGTGCAAGATCTGATGCACAACTCTAGTCACAACTGATAGCAATCTGATTCTCTAACACCTGTCCCTGCTGAACTGAACATGCACTGACATGCAACTGAGTTAACTGATGTATTCATAGTTGTATTATGAGTTAATAACTTGTGAATTAATTAATAACTAATTCACCCAACTCATCTCTAGTCTATTTGCCAGTTAGACTAAATACAACCAGTTTAACAAAGCTAAACTGAACACAACTCCATCAACTGCACCTCCAGTCCACTAAACTCAACTCACTTGAGTTCTAACTGAAGTCATGCATGCAACAACTCAACTGACTCATAAGAAAAGCGTATTTCCTTCTGACAGCTGCATGTGCCACCTCTGTAGCTCAAACTGAAGTGCTCCAAGAGAATAAGATTAAGTTTATAGTCCAAATATTATTGTGAGATAATAATATTTGACTTTTCTATTTTTGACAGCCAGTCTAAAAATAGACTTGATCACTCACACTGTGATCACTCACACTTTCATCAAAAATAGAAGTCCATCTATTTTTCCCAACTTGATCAATCATCCATAAACAACAACCTGCAATCCATAGACATGATCCATATGTCTAAAAATAGACATAGTCTAAAAATAGACTTGCGCCAAAAATAGCTTGCAGGCCCACTTAGTGAAGGCGACTCTTTTCACTAAGCTCCATCATCTTGTTGCAATCTCAACAACGTGTTCTGACGTCTTTAAACCACGAGATCTATCATTGAGTGCATAAACCTGTGGATTTGGGGAAGCATGCATGCAAGAAATACAAGAGTTGGTCACGCTTGTTGGACTCCCTTGTAACCCTGTGCGTACCCCTTCGAGTAGTAGTGCATTAGACAGAACCACGCACAGACTGTCTTCCAAGTACCCTCTAAGTATATCGGAAGCCCCCTAGCTCCCTTAACCTCGCCATAGATAAATCGTCGGCCGTCTTGCTGCTACAGTACACTGAGAACAACACTTGGAGAGATTACTTTCCTGTACAATAGGGTAGTCGAGTTGTACAGCTAAGGGTTTGGTTGATCATCCTTGGTTAGTGCCCTGAAAAATTAGGTCGAGTACTACTGTCAGACCCTTATGTATATTGCGATCTATAGCACCTGACACTCTTAGAGACCATAGTTCCCTTCTCTATCTTTGGATCACACATAATCTCTTCCAGATCAGATCTCACAAGTGGGGTTTTGCAGAAGGAACAACAATCAGTTCTGCAGTTCAGTTTTATTAGAACCGCCATTCAGATCTATTAGATCCATCAAATCTGCATCATCAATCTATTCCATCGTTTAGATCTATCTGATCAGCCATTCATATCTCTCAGATCCATCAGATCCACCATCCAGATCTGAGTAGTTATGTGGGTTCCTATACCTGGGTGTGATTTTTGCAGGACTTTTGGCAGCATTGACATTTCCAGGATTCGACTACTATAGTATTCCTAAGCAAGGAGTAAAACTTCGTTAGGAGTTAAAAAAAAAAAATTGAGACCCCACCAGGGCGCTTATTGGTGACTTAGCCCATAAGAATCAGGACGACAAGATGAGCAAGGTGGTACCATTCAATTGTTAGTGCCAAAAAATTCAGGCAGTCCCAAATTTCAAGTAAATTGGCTCGGTGCATGGTACAAACTACAACTCAAGCTATGGCGAATGAGAGGATGGATAGCCTTGAATTGTCCTTGAAAGAAATCCAAGTTCAGTTGAAGGAAATAACTACAAAAATTTCTAAGTGCAAGGTGGAGGCACGTGAGGAGGCATATATTAGCAATGAAAATAGTGAGGGTGAGTCTAGCCAGTCTCTTCACCTCTTTCGCACCCCCCAACCATCCCATTTGCGACCTCCCAAGTTGGACATGTATAAATTTGATGCCTCTAATCTGGCCACATGGATAGCACAAATGGAGCAATATTTCACACTCAATTACATCCTGGATAATGCGACTCAGCTTAGTGTGGGTATCATGTACTTGGACAATGAAAGATGGCAATGGTGGCAATGGCATCAACGTTGCTATGGAAGGCCCTTGATGTGGGATACATTCAAAAAAGCTCTTATGGATTGCTTTGACCATGACTCTAACTTTTTGGGCTGTCTCACTAAGCTCAAACAGACCGGAACAATGCATGAATATATTGCAGCCTTTGAAGCCTTAGCTTTCCGCATTGGAGGCCTATAAGATGAGTTCTACACAAAATGTCTTGTCAGTGGTCTCAAAGAAGCCATACAAGCCCACGTCCGACTGCACCACCCTAGCTCATGGTTGCAGGCTTACAAGATAGCTCGTGAAGTTGAACGTGCATTGGAGACCTAGTCCAATCACCCACATTTCATCGACAAGGGTTTCCCCCCACAGGCTCAAAGCACTACCCGGACACTCAAGGTTCAAAAGGTGTCACCAGCAGAAATGGTGGAAAGAAGAAAGCAAGGATTATGTTACTACTGTGATGAGAAATACTCCCCCAGGCATAAATGCAAGGAGCCCAAATTTTTTCAAATTGATGCTTCTGATCACAATGCATCGGAGGAAGCCCCACCACCTGAGCAACCAGAGGAGGAAGAAGAGGACAACCAGCAAGACAATGTACCTGAAGAACTAGTTATCTCGCTGCATGCTTTGGCAAGGATTTCTTTGCCTCAAACTCTAAAGATCAGAGGTTTTATTGAGCATCGACCAGTAGTAGTCTTGATTGATAGTGGAAGTACACATAATTTTATCCATCAAAGAGTCGCAGAAGTAGTGGATTGTTTTGTCTGAGTAGTTTCTAACTTCCAGGTCCAAATTGCTGATGGGGGAACAACGAAATGTGAAGGCCGCACTTCAAATGGGGGATTATTAGTTAAAGACCCACATGTTTTCCATACACATGGGAGGGTGCGACATTGTCCTTGGTGCTGAATGGCTTCGCACACTTGGCCCAATCACAATGGATTTCTAGGAGTTATATATGAGATTTAAGCAGAACAACCACACACATACCCTCCGCGGACTCCAAGCAGGAGCTCCCTCTATCATCAGCTCACATTGGATGGAAAAATTGTTAAAAAAAGGCCACCATGGAGTCATAGCTCAATTTAATTCCATCTAGGCCTATGAACCCAAGCTTGTTCATATTCATCTTGAGATACAACAGATCTTAAACAACCATCTGCCAGTCTTTGACAAGCCTCATGAGCTTCCACCATCGAGAGGGGAACATGATCATAGCATTACTTTGGTCCCAGGGGCCCAACCACCAAATGTGCGCCCATATAGATACCCATTTGCCCAAAAGAATGAAATAGAAAAAATAATCAAGGAACTCTTGGAAGCAGGCATCATTCGTCCCAACATTACTCCTTATTCATCGTCGGTGGTCATGGTGCTCAAGAAAGATGGGGAATGGTGTATGTGTCCAGACCTCAAGGCTCTTAATAAGTTGACAGTCAAAGATAAATTTCCCATTCCGGTTGTTGATGATTTGTTGGATGAACTAAATGGGGCTCAATTCTTTACTAAGCTTGACCTTCGCTCCAACTACAACAAAATCCGCATGAAAGAAGTAGACATCCCAAAGACTGCTTTTCGAAGTCATGAAGGCCATTATGAGTTCTTGGTCATGCCATTCGTTCTTTGTAATGCCCCGTCCACTTTTTAGAGCCTTATGAACCACTAGCTCAAACCATATCTCAGAAAATTTGTCCTTGTTTTCTTTGATGACATCATCATCTACAGTCACACCTGAGCCGCATATCTTCAGCATGTAGATCTACTCTTGCAACTGCTCCGCGAGTATAAATTATTTTTCAAGATGTCCAAGTGTTCTTTTGGCATGGAAGAAGTTGAGTATTTGGGCCACATTGTGGGGCGTGAAGGTGTCAGGGTGGACCCCAAAAAGATCCAAGCCATGCAGGATTGGCCTCAACCTAAGACGTTGAAGAGCCTGAGAGGATTTTTGGGTCTCACAGGCTACTATCCCAAATTTGTCTGCAATTATGGTTGCATTGCTAGGCCCCTTACTCAACTCCTCAAGAAAAATTCATTTCTCTGGAACGATGAAGCACAACAGGCCTTTACAGCTCTCAAACATGCCATGTGTTCCACTCCAGTCTTAGCACTACCCAACTTCACCAAATCTTTTGTGATTGAATGTGATGCTTGGGTACAGGTATTGGGTAGTCTTAATGCAGGAAGGTTGACCCTTGGCCTTCACGAGTCAACAACTAAGTGGGAAGAATCTCGGACAATCTACCTATGAGAAGGAGATGATGGTCATCTTACATGCAATAGATACCTGGCGACCATACTTATTAGGGTGACATTTCCAAATCCGCATTGACCATCAAAGCCTTAAATATTTTTTGGAGCAACACCTGTCCTCACCACAACAAAATAAATGGCTTGCCAAAATGCTGGGATATGATCATGAGATAATTTACAAGAAAGGGCGCGAAAATATTGTAGTAGATGCCTTATCCTACCAATTTGAGGAGGAAAGTATCCAGCTCACAATTTCCCTTCCCATTCCAGAATGGATTGAAGAGGCCCGCAAGGAATGGTTTTTCACATCCTTGGCTCTCCCAACTCATTAATCAATTGCAGGAAGATCCAAATTCCACAACGGGCTACTCGTGGCAGGATGAGATTCTTCACTACAAGGATAGAGTCGTAATATCACCAACATCCACCCTCAAAAGACGCATTTTAGCGGAGTTGCACTCATCTCCCACTGCAGGACATTCAGGCTTTCATAAGACATATGCTTGCACTCAAAGATCTTTTTTTTTGGACAGGAATGAAAAAGGACATTCTTACTTTTGTAGCTGAATGCAATGTCTGTCAGTGCCACAAAGGAGAAACAGTCAAATCCCCGGGCACATTACAGCCATTGCCCATCCCGACCTCAATCTGGACGGAGGTTTCTATGGATTTCATTACGGGTCTTCCAAAGTCAGGAAACAAGTCAGTCATCATGGTGGTTGTGGACAGACTTTCTAAGTATGCTCATTTTTGCACCCTACCCCACCCTTTTACACCGACTTTGGCCACTCAATCTTTCATGGATCAGATCTTCAAATTGCACAGCATGCCCACTTCCATTGTGTCTGATCGTGACCCGGTCTTCACCAGTAACTTTTGGCGAGAACTCTTCCGACTACAAGGTACCCAACTACAACTTAGTACTTCCTATCATCCACAAACTGATGGTCAAACTAAAGCAATCAACAAATGTCTAGAAACATACCTTAGATGCTTCACTTCAGAAAAGCAACATCTCTGGGTACAATGGTCACCTCTAGCTAAATGGTGGTATAACACCAACTATCATTCCATCACCAAAATGACTCCATACGAAGCAGTTTATGGTCAATTCCCTCCTTCCCCTACTTCTTATATCAAGGGATGCTCGAAGGTACAAGCAGTGGATCAGCTCCTACAGAACTGCACAACCATGTTGGCTCACCTTAGAGAGAATCCTCTTCAAGCTCAAAACCACATGAAGCAACAAGTAGATCAACATCGCTCAGAACACCAATTTCAAGAAGGGGATCAGGTATTTTTGAGGCTACAACCATATAAGAAAACATCACTCAAAGACAAGGGTTGTCAGAAACTATCTCCAAAATTCTATGGACCGTATCAAGTACTTCAACACATTGGAGAAGTTGCCTACAAGCTAGCTTTGCCACCCATTGCAAAAATCCATCCAGTTTTCCATGTCTCATGCCTCAAGAAAGTAATTGGGAACAATTGTAGAATTCAAGCCAATCTACCTAAACTGGATGAAGAAGGATCAATTTGGCTCCAACCTGAACAGGTTCTTGATACACGAGAAAGGCACCTACATGGCCACATGATCAAGGAAGTCCTCGTCAAGTGGAAAGACACCTCTCCAGAAGATGCAACTTGGGAACCAGCCACTATTCTTCAGCCTTGAGGACAAGGCTATTCTTATGGGGCAGGGCATGTTAGGGTCCCACCCTAACCCCCTTATTTATGTAATAGGATTGAGTCATAGTTATAGTTAAGTAAAGAGTCAATAAAGCCCATATTAATAATTGTAAGTGGTTAACCCGCATTTAATAAAGGGACCACAATTAGATGCAAATGGGCCATGGTATTAGATAGATGGTATTAATAAGAACCATGGTAATTGCCCCATGGTATTGCATGTATGAATTCCTATATAAGGATAGAGACTCCCCTCGAGGAGCATCATGTCTTATTTTGTAATCGAGCTCTGCTCTATTGGAGGTTGCCCCCTCGAAGAGGCAAGTGAACATTGCTTTCTGAATAATAAAATACTTGTTGTTATTTCTCACTGTTCTATGTTCTAGGTATATTTCTTCACATATTTGGTATTCTGGTATCGTCTTTCAGGTTTAGAGCATAACACCAACATGCTCTACCTATCAGATCCCTTTTTCATCACATTATCAAATTAATATCTAATATTTCTTCATTTAAATATCAAATAGGCAACAATTTTAATTCTAGATTTTTTTTCTCTCTCTTATCTTTCTCATCACAATACTATATTTCTATTTCTTTGATCCAATTAATCTCTCACCAAATCTTTGTAGATATTTCATAAATATGCTTAGCATCTCTTCACCTCTACTCCAAATCTAATCTTAACATCCATGTCTATTCTTATTTTCTCTCTTTCTATGCAAAAAACTACCATTTTTAATTTTTGATAGCCATCTGGCATGTTATACATTACTTTGTTCTACTCTACAACACATCTCCTTTTGTCCAGATATAATCTATTAAAATAACTTATCCTCTATGCTTCTCTCAAGTCAATTACAACTCATATCTGTATTAAGATCAATTCTAAAGCATTGTTTCATTCTTCTCTATGCTATATGATTTGATTTGGTATCCTCTACATCATATGGCTTACCCTTATTTTCTTTTTTTACTACAGGTTTCTTGATATTTCCATCTGCATAGTCTCAACTATCTCTACAACATTTTAAAAATTATATTTATAGCTCACAATATGTATTACCATCAGTATTTATCCATGCCTTTCACCCATGGTATCATGGATGTTTTTTACTATTTCAACAAGCATCCTTCCCTTCATTTCACCCATAATTTGTATTGTGTTATTAGCCCTATACACTTGAACTCTAATGTGCACTCAGAATCTCCCTGACATGAACTTAACTCATGTAGATTTTCTATAGTACCTCTGCCTCTCATGAACTTCCACAACTTTGTTTCACCACTGCAGTCTAGTCATTGTCATGGATACATAACTCCTTCTGTAGATCGTGCTTTTATATCTCTTTTCATTGGAGGATCCTTGGATCCCAATTTTATCAAGACTATCGATCATGGGTTAACACTTTAACAATTCCATTAATGCTTTCCTAACACAACAATGCAATCATAGTAAATAGCGTAAACTTACACTAATCCTCAAATTTACCAGCCCTTAGCGCTAGGGGTTTAACAACATTACCTCATGTGTCTAGGTGTTATGACCAAGGGTATAAGCAAATGAGACTATTTCACACGAAATGGTGGATTTACAGACTATTTCCTATGTTGTCATTTTCTTGCACACAATCTTGATCTAACATTGTCTACCCAAATGAACTTCACAGGACTTGACATTTTTTGCATCTAACATAAATTTATCTACTTATCAGTATGTGGTGTACTGAACTACACCATTCATCCACAACGTTTTGTACCCCTGATACTCCAATACTAAGAATGGGGCCTTGGTTTTCATCACCTTAGTATTTTGGTTCCTGGTGGTTTGACGGGCCTTGGGCTGATACGACCCCACCTTTCTCATGGATATTTCCCTCACCAACATATTCCAAGTTCGTAAAATCTTAAGCTAATGTTTCTGTGTTACTAGAGAAATGAAAAATGTATGGTCAAATTTATTAAACATTACTTTTAGTGGTTTTTCTTTAAGTTGGAGATATATGGTATGAAACTCAATGGTGTTTTAATTGCTTCAAGGAAAGAGATGCAAATATAAGAGTCATACATTTCCAATGCATAATGAATATAGGCTTCACAACTTTCTCCTTTATCACTCTAATATGAACTAACAAATCAAAATAAAACAAACTCTAGAAATCAAAGAAAAATCCAAAGAAAACACACTCAAAACCTAAGACTGTACCTAAAAGCAAGCATGAATCAAATAAAAGGATTCAAATATCAAGACACACTCACGCATGTAGGAAGACAAGAAATAGGGTTATAGGACAATTTATGGAAAAGATATACCCATCCTCTAATGTTTCTCCTACGAATCAAACCCAAGAGGAATCAAAACCCTTACAAAAGATTGTAAACCCACCTATTTAAAGTAGATATGAGAATGTTTTGACTAAGAATAAGATTAAAATAACTATATATGACGCTGGCCTAACCTTGGCCTCATATTAGGGTAAGAAAACCTAAGAAAATTCAAATAAAAACCCTACAAAACCCTCTTTTGAGTGCTTCATCACTCTATCACTGAGTAAATAGAGAATTGCAACACTCTGCACAAGCCAAGTAGACTATTGGACAAGCCAGTGACACTATGTCAAGACTGCAGAGAAGAATTGAAGGGTTTTAGACCTTGTTCTAAAGTTTTTTTGAGCGCAACTTTTTATAATAAATTCTCCTAAGACCTGTAATGATGACTCAGAAGCGAGAAAAGTAAACAAAATCAATTAAATGAGAGAAAAATACCAAAAAAGTATCGATTGGGACTCCCCAATAGAGTCGCCAGTTCTATTTAGACATAATTTCCTTAATAGTAACCGACTACCTTTAACCCACAACCCTTCCCAAGGCCTATGATAAATGGTGTGCGTGTGTTATTTACTTAAATCAAAAACATATGACACAAAAATGCAAAAGGAAAGTAAAAAAAAGAGGAACAAAGAAGTGCACCTTACCATGGAAGGTGGATGATTAGTGCTTGCGATGATGAAACATATATAGATCTTGGATCCTTGGTTCCCTTCACTTGTGATGTTCGCACAAACAATATCAAACAACTATTTTGTTTTCCCTCCAAATTGAATTAGCATTAGTACCATACTAATCTAGAAATAAATATTAGTAATACAAAGGAAAAAAACATGTTGTGGGCGTGGGGTAGGGGGGGGGGGGTGTGTGGGGGCGGGAAGGGGTGGTGGTGGAGGGGGAGTGAGAACAAGTTCTTTTCATTATACCTTAAGAAATTGCAATTTTTCTCCCTTTTTTTAGTCCCTTCCCCTAGCTCCTCATCTCACCATAGCTCACAATCAATCTCATCGTAGTTTATAGCTTATCACAAGGAGAAAATAGGTTCTAAATCTGACAACATTTATGTTTGGTTTTTCTCCCTTTTCTCCATAGAAAACATTGCTTGTACTGAAGGACTTCAAGGAGTGATCAAATGTACCTCGACACTTTTTTTACCATGTTTGATATGGTTCTTTCTATTGGGTGTGTGTTATATTCTTTCGATGACTAGCTTCACGTTTGAAGCGGGGGGTTATGGGGGGGGCATAAGCCCCCCCTTTGTTGTGTTGGGCACAACGAGGAGGAGAAAGTCCCTTTTGTTGGGGGGTTTGAGGGTGGTAGTAGCCCCCCTCTACGGGGTCCAAGCAACCACACTGGAAAAAAACTAAAAATGGACCCTATATTAGGTGCACGAACCTACCTATGGTTTTATGCATGAGTTCCACACATGGTTTTGGGCATGATGATTTTTTTCCCATTGTATTTTGTAGATCCGGTCAAGGGAACTACGATTATGTTATAATACAAGGTTAATAGGTTGGGGTTTATGAATACTTCGACATGTATATATACGTATGTGTGTGTGTGTGTGTTGTAACATTGAAAGGAATATAATGAAAAATCAATCTAGTAGTCTTAGTTTTGGGATCTAAGGGAAAATCTTTGTGCATTTGTTTTGTGTTTTTCACCATTGTATATCTTTTGTTTTTAAGAATTTATTTGTAGGTAATTTCTATACAGGATTAAAACCTACATTTGGTATCAAAGTTTTTTCGGCTTCAAAGGGACACCTTTGTTGTTGAGGGATTTTGCTCAAGCCTGTGGTAGACCCTGTTCAGTGGGAGATCTGCAGGATCGATTCTTGCGGTGAAAGAAGATGTTGAGTAGTGGAAAGATATAGATCGATAAATTTAAAGGTCAAAGTTTTGAGTTGTGTAAACTCAAGATGGAGGATTCGTTGGTGGATAAATATCATAGGATTACGGTAGATCCGGGTACTAAACCAGCAACAATATGAGAAAAAGACTAGGCAAAGCTAGTTCGAAAGGCAAAGAGCACAATACGGTTGTGTATCGATGATTCAGTATTGTTGAATGTATCAGTGGAAGGTATGGTAAAGGCTTTTTGGGACAAGTTAGGGACTTTGTACCACTCTAAGCCTCTGGTAAATAAATTGTTCCTACGGAAAAAGTTGTATAACCTGAGGATGAAAGATGGAGACTCAGTGACAGAACATTTGAACGCATTTAATACTATGGTAAGTCAATTGTTATTTGTTGATATTAAAATTTCAGATGAAGATAAGTGCATTAGTTTGATGTTTTCTCTACTAGATTTGTGGGATAGTCTGGTTGTTGCAATAGGTAGCAATACAACTACCTTGAAGTTTGATGAAATAGTCTCATCCTTATTGTCAGAGGAGATGAGACAGAAAAATATGGAGGAACATAATGGAGATCCCTTGTTTGTAGGAGGACGATCCCAAAACAGAAACAAGAATAAGACCTTAATTGGGACGTCTAAACATAGAGGGAGATCTAAATCTCTAGAAAAACCTGTAAAGGTGTGTTGGAAATGTGGAAAGGAAGGGCACTTCAAAAATGACTAAGATCTAAAGCTCCTAAGGAAGGAAATGGATTTGATGATGCTCCTTCTGTAGAGGTGAAAACCACCTCAAATGAAGGTGGGGATGTGTACTTGGCTTCTTCTTCAAGTACACATGTGGACCATGAGGCATGGTTGATTGACTCAGGTATATCCTTTCACTTCACTCCCCATAGGGAGTGGTTCTACGAATATGATAAATATGATTGTGGTGATGTCTTCTTAGGGGATGAAAGGAAGGCTACAATCATCGTATGTGGAAATTCAAGTTGAAGTTGCAAGGTGGAAGGATCATAACACTTCTTAGTGTTCTGAATATTCCTTAATTTGCTAGAAATTTGATTTCTATAAGTAAGATGGATGTTGCAGGTGTAAAAACAGTGTTCGAGAAAGATACCTGCAAGATGGTTTGGGGAGCACGTATTGATTCAGGGAGTTCGTATTAGAAATCTGTACAAGCTTCTAGGTAATATTGTTATTGATGGATGCAACATTTTTGTGGTTCCTAAAAGTGGAGAAGAAAATCTAGTGGTCCCTGGAGAAAATACCATCCTATGGCATCAAAGGCTTGGACATATTGGAGAGAAGGGCCTTCGAATATTTCATGGTAATGGTATGGTAGAAGGTATGTCTAATTTCTCTTTGGATTTTGATTTCTATGAACATTGTGTATATGGGAAGCAGAATCAAGTGAGTTTCCCCTCTGGTGCTAAGAGGGCAAAAGGTATATTAGAGCTTGTGCATATTGATGTGTTTGGACTTGTGTCAGTTCCATCACTAAGTAAGTTTGTTTACTATGTATCATTTACAGATGACTTCTCAAGGAATATGTGGATATATTTCCTCAAGAATAAATCTGAAGTCTTTGAAAAGTTTAAATAACTTAAGGCTTTGGTGGAAAACCAGACAGAGAAGAAGATGAAGGTGTTGAGGATAAATAATGGTGGACAGTTCTACAAGAAGGAATTTGAAGAGTTGTGTAAGAAGTGTGGTATATCATAGCAGAAGACTACTCCATACACACCTCAGAAAAATATAGTTGCAGAAAAAATGAATAGAATGTTGATGGACAAGTCAAGAAGCATGCTCAGTGGTGTCGGGTTAGGACAGGAATTCTGGACAGAGGCAGTGAAGACTGCATGTTACCTGGTTAATAGATCACATTCATCAGTGTTGGAGGTTAAGACTTCGCATGAGGTATGGACTGGTAAGAAACCATCTCTTTTACATATAAAGGTATTTGGTTGTGATTCATATGTACATGTTCCAAAGGAGAAAAGAACCATGTTAGATAATAAATCTGAAAGGTGCATCTTTATTGGGTATAATGATGGTTTAAAAGGTTATAAGCTTTGGAACCACGAAACAAAGAAGGTTGTGTATAGTTGAGATGTGGTATTTAGAGAGGTGAAAGATGTTATTAGACATGAATTCCTACCAAAGGAAGCTAAGAAGATAGAGTTTGAGCTAAAAGAAGAAGAATCATACTCTACAGCAGAAGAGGAATCAGAAGATGAACAGCCACAAACTCCAGTTATGAGAAGATCAGTTCGAGAAAGAAGGAAACCAGAAATTTATAGTCCATCTGCTTTCTATTCAAATTTTGCTTTATCTATTACTGATGATGATCCTAGAATTATCAGGGAGGAAGTGGATTCAAAGGATGGAAAACTCTAGAAAGAGGCCATGGCTGATGAAATGGCATCTTTGCACAAAAATGAGGCTTGGGATTTGGTGGATTTGTTGGCTTGAAGGAAACCGATTGGAAGAAAATGGGTGTTTATGTAGAATTTTTCTACAAATCAATTAGCTCTGATACCATGTAGAACTTTTTCTACAAACCAACTAGCTGTGATACCATGTAGAAATTTCCCACCTATAGATCACCTGGTAATGCAATGTACTAAATCAAAACACTTGATCTACTTCTACAAACAATTTAGCGGAAGCTTAATCGAATTGAGCAAGATCAACAAGAACACATATAACTAATATGGAGAAATCAAACAAACATAACACAAGATATATCCAGGGGAAAGCACCAGCATAAAACCCCAACCATGTATTATCAATCAAGTGGAAATCCTTCACAATACAAAAAGAATCAACTCTCAAGATATCTTGCTCTCTCTGTAATCAAAAGATGAAGATCATAGACTACCTAGGCCTCAATATATAGGCCACAAGTCCTCCAATCTCCTATAATAGATCCTTCTCCATGCAAGGAATACTTACTTGAAATATCCAAGCATCTGATAGTAAATTGTCCCTCATCTTATCTCAACTAGGTCTCTAACAGAACTGACATGCAACAGTTATCCATGAGTGAATCCTCAGTTATCTAAAATAATAGTTGTTACATGCATGCAAGCATTAACAAACTATATTTTATTATTTTAACAACTTGTTAAAATAATCTAACTGGACTTGACTAGTTAGAACTAAGTCAACTGATTCTCTCATTATAAAACTCATGCTTATTCCCTCAATCAGTGAAGGAAACTCATGTGCATGCTCACAAAGACTTCAAATTCGAATTTCCTTAATTAAATAACTCAACTGAATTAATTAGTTAATATTTCAAACTGTTGTTAAGACCAAAATTAATTTTACTTCCTACAGATAGACTAGGGACTGCTATAAATAGGAAGGGACCCATAAATGCTATTTTTAGAACTTTCTATTTTTAGCAGTTTCACCTCTCACCCAATGTGGCCAATG
>APFE031055035.1:165904-180308 GCA_000404065.3 Pinus taeda
GGAAGGGACCCATAAATGCTATTTTTAGAACTTTCTATTTTTAGCAGTTTCACCTCTCACCCAATGTGGCCAATGACCTCACTGGCCAAACTGCTATTTTTAGCAAGTCTATTTTTACCACATTCTAAATTTAGCATTTCTTGTTGCACACTTTTCAACATCATTCTCTCGTGTATGCAGCTCTTTTTCTTCCTTGAGTTGCTACTTCAGCACATGCAACTCCTTATTTTTTCTGTTCCCTGCCTTCACGTGATCTTCATGTCGTGTTGTCACTTCATAGCCTAAGTCTCCAAAGTTGCTTTCATCACAATTGGATTTGCTTGAGCTTGCAACTTTGTTATGTCTTTGTGTTGTCAATAACCTTCCTCTTGTGTTCAGTGCATCCGATGTGCTTCCTTCAACTGCTTTTGATGGTATTTCTTTCTGTGATGTTGCTTCTGCCATATCTTGGTGTCCCTGTCTACAAACAATTTGATGTCTTCATGGGTAGGCAAGTTCACAGACACTTGATCGAATGCATCCCCAAGTGTGCATTGGATGGTGTCTTGTACTCTGCTCTCCTTGAAACCATTGTACCTCTATTGCTGAGAGACAGATGAACACCTGCGATACATGGCAACATTCATGGCAAGTAATCTTTCAGTCAAAAACCAAAACAAACTTGAGAACTAACTTGCAACATACCTGTGTGACTAATCATGAAGGTTGCGCAATTTCCGTCGGGAGGTCAGGAGAATGACTACGAAAACTATTCAAGGCACATTCCAAGCTGTTAGGAGGATGACTAACTATTGGAACTACACAATGCATAGTCTAACCTAGCCTGTTGAGGACTGAAACTGCACAATGCGCAATTTCATTTAGCAATGACATGCAACCAGCAAACTGCATTGCACAGTTTCTGGTGCCAACATGACACTACCTCCAAGAATTATGAAATGCAATCATGGATTTCAGTGTCTTGCTAGATTTGTGCAATTTCTAGAGGGAAGGAAGAGCCTTTTCTTCTGGTAAATTCATAGTGCTATCCAAGCAAGGCGCAGTCCAGGCCAAGGCAACCTAGTCCAATCGACGGGCGATTGAAAATATGAGAAGTGTGAATGCTTGAGGAGATGAGTGTGAATAAGAGTGAATGAGAATTCATGCAAAAAACGAGTGTCGGATTCAGGAAACGGGAAAGCATGCAGGTGTGTGAAGCGAGTTGCCACAACGGTGATCGTTTGTGCAAAAATAGTTCCATGCATTCGACAGCAGTGAGATGAAAACCAAAATTGAAACGTTGCTAAACGAGCTAGTATGCATGTAAATGACATCAAGCACTCACTGAAATTAAAATTATAGCACTCAATGTGTGGAATGAGCTCTGTAGTGTCCAGTTTATGAGTTTTGATAAGATCGAGGTTGTGACATGCATGCCACAAATCAAGGAAAAGTGACACTTGGCGAGAGGTTTCTGAGATGATCCTTTCATGTAACCTCCAACTACTAAAAATAGAACCCTAAATCAAGGGATGCCTTTGCGTGTTTCTTTGGGAAGAGCATCCCATGCATGTTGATCCAGGTGGATATTGATGGCCACCCGCCAATTCCACTTGGACCCCCACCATTGTTTCTTTCTATTTTTTTGTTTCCTTAATTGTAGCATGGTTTACTATAATTAGTAGTTTTTCGGGTATTAAACTTCCAGAGCCATTTTGAGGCCCTAAACAACGTTTTTTTGGCAATATACTGCCATCAATTTTGTAATAAGATCATATTTTCCATTGTATTCCTTAGAGAGATCTTTCCAATGGGGTATCATGCGCGTCAAACAAAGATAATATGACCAAGTCACAACCCCAGGAAGTTGCCTATCCAACTAACCTCAACAGGGCCCATAAACTCTTGGTTTTACATCTCCTCAGGTTAGGGTTTTGGTTGTTTAGGGTTTTTGTCTTATTTTTCAATAATAAAAAGGCCCTTGAGCCTAATTGTAATGCAACTGAGAGGCATGTAGCTGCCACATCTCTCCTGATGGATAAGCTACCATCACTCGAGCTAGTCTATTTCCATTTCTTTTTGTAAGCATATTTCAATATTTTACATTAATGAAATGAAGTTTTATTTATGTTGCATCTCTATATTGAAGAATCCCTCGAGCAACAAAGGAATGTGATGATGGACAAATTTGCCCAAATCCTTCAGCGACTACCCAAGGGCGATGCATCTAATAGCTAATTCGGAAATGCCACACCCTTTAAGGTACAAGTAAACTTTGAAATCCCCATATTCAAGGGTCAAATAGATGCAGATGCTATAGATAAATGGTTAAATCTACTAGAAGGATATTTTTCCATTCATGATTTTTCCAGCCGGTAAAATATCACTTTTGCACTTCTCAAAGAAGCCCCCCACGTCAAGGACTAGTGGGAAACCAACTGTGAGCAGAAGGATGGAAGTATGAACTCACTTTTTTCAACCACTCCCACTTGGAATTCATTTTGGGACGTCATCAAGGAGTAGTACTACCCTATCGGGAGCTATGAGGACAAATACATAATCTGGACCACACTGTGGCAGGGAAGGGACCAAGATGTGCCAGAGTTTACCAATGTTTTTCATACCCTGAACACGAAGTTGGGCATCAAGGATTTTGAGAAACATTTGGTACTCAAGTACCGCGACTACCTACATAGGTACATCTAGGACAAGATAGATTTCTTGGACATATCCTCACATGGCATGGCTACCGATAAGCTATTAATATCGAGCAAAATTTTAAATAGAAGAAGTGATACTTTGGATCCTTCAATCCGAAGCAAGGGATATGCTTCCCCAAACCACAGAACCAGGGACAAAGCCAAGACAGTGTGACCCAAGGCAACCCATTGAAGCCACAAGAATATAACAACACCATGATGTCAAAGAAGGACACAGGAAAGTGGTGTGAGTTTCGTAAGAGCCCCACTCACAACACAAGTGAGTGTCGCACCAAGCAATCACTAGTGGCCGAGTTGAAGGCTTCAGAATTAGATGCATGTTCCAACCCTGAGTCAAAACCTGACAAGAGGAATTACAAAGGGAAGCAGAACATCTATGTGGAGCCCAGCACCACTGTTTCCACGTCTAAGATCCAGAAGAATGAGCCTGAATATCTAGAGGAGGGTGAGCGTCTTTTCCACTCACAAATATGGGTGAAGGGTTCCCCGCTACAATTCATTGTCAATAGTAATAGCCAAAATAACCTCATTTCAACATAGGTCGTGAAGTGGTTGAGCCTACCGACTACACCACACTCACAACCATATAGTATTCGATGGCTTCCCCAAGGACGAGATCTTTGAGTCCGCCAACAGTGTCTCCTTCCCTACATCATCAAGCTCTTCACAGATGAGGTATTGTGTGAAGTTGCACCTCTTGATGTTTGTGATGTATTATTAGGCCAACCATACTTGTGGAAGAAACATCTTGTGTATGAGTCAAGACCTCGTGTTGTTTTTATTTCTTTAGCTAATTCATTATACAGGATACTAGAGATAGCCCCACCTACCGCCACCTCTTTGATCTCTAATAAGAAATGCAGTAAGACCATCTCCCACATTAGGAAATTCATTTTATTTCTGGTTTGATCTCAAAGTAAGGGGAAGATCCTAGCCACATCCATGGCCCCCGGGAAGGGCTCCTCCACGCAGCAGAAGTAGGTGGATACAGTCATGAAAGAATATAGGAACTTCTTCTCCTCACCCACAGGGGTACTGTTGCACTGTCAGGTCAAGCATTTGTATGATCTAACTCCCTGAGCACATATACCCAATGGGACGATATATCTCTAATCCATTCTGGAAAATGCCAAGTACAAGCAACGACGTGATCAACATCGAGTTCCGCACAAGTTTTAAGTGGAAAAAAAAGTCTAGTTGCATTTGGAGAAAGAACATCTTACAAGAGCCCATTGGAAGCTTAGACCACTCCGATATGGTCCTTAGACCATTAACAAGGTTATGGGAAAAAATTCTTTGCAGCACATCATTCCCCCATACCTTGGCCTGCACCCAGTGATTAATGTGGATTGCCTTCAACCATACTTTCCACCATTACTAGACACATCCAACATTGCAGAATAGCTTACACCAATAGAGTTAAAACTAGATTGTGTGGAACAAGTTGAAAATGATCAAATCATGGACATGCATATCAAGCACACTCACCAAAAGAAGATCCAACTATATCGAGTTGTCAAAGCAGGCTAACTCCTTCACTAGGGCAAGTGGGTCACCAGGGACCAAGTTTAGCAGAAGTTTCCTCATCTCATAGAGGAACTCAACGCAATGGGGACCATTTCTTCCTAAGGGGGGAGGAATGATCCAGGTGGATATTGGTGGCCAACTAACTAATTCCACTTGGTCCCCCACCATTTTTTCTTTCAGCTTTTGAGTTTCCTTAATTGTAGCAAAGTTTACTAGTTTTAGCAGTTCTTCGGGTCCTAAACTTTCGGAGCCCTTTTGAGGCCCTAAACGAAGGTTTTTTGGCAATCTACCTTCAGTAATTTTTTGATAAAAATGTCTTTTTCATCGTAGTCCTCAGAGATATCTTTCCAATGGGTTATGATACGCATCTAATAAAGATAATATGACCAAGTCACGACCCCGAGAAGTTGGTTGTCCAACTAACCCCAATGAGGCCCATAAACTCTTGGTGTTACATCTCCTCAGGTTAGGGTTTTGGTTGTTTAGGGTTTCTATTATTGTTCAATAATAAAAAGGCCCTTGAGCCTCATTGTGACATAGCTGAGAGGCATGTAGCTGCCACATCTCTCCTCAGAGATAAGCTACCATTGCCCGAGCTAGTCTATCTCCATTTCTATTTGTAAGAATATTTCAATATTTTACGTTAATGAAATGAATTATTTGTTATAGGTCCATTTGGGCACTTCACTCCCATAATTTAGATTAGTACTATTAGGGCTCATCAAACCCTAATCCAGTTGCTACATGCCCTAGACAAGTCATCACTTTGAATGCCTCCTTCCTTGAAAGTTTCCTGGCCTGAAACCCTCCAGAAATGCCTCCTTGAGGGACAAGCGTAGCCTTGGTCATGGGTAAATGCACTTCACTGTAGGTAGGCCCATGTAAGGGTGAATTTTAGTGCACCTAGGCCACTTTGACCTGTGTTGGGCGAGATTGAGTGAAATCCTCATAGGGTTCTGGGAATATTCTTATCTTTTGGAGCCTTCTACAAGATTCCCACACTGATCATCTCATATGAGCTCGAAAGTGGATAGGGAATGAATTAGGTAACCTCCTATCCTCTCATCCCTTCCTCCATGGAAACTAACTCTAAGTTTGGAAGGCCATTCAATACCCTCATTATGACCAACCTCCTCCATTTTTCTATAAGTTGAACACTCATCTAAGTGATCAGGGGGCTGGACTTTGAGAATTTGTAAGGAGATACTATTGGTGCGAGCTTTGAGATTGTAAGCAAGTATTGTTATGCTACGAGAGTGTTGTTATTTTGAGGTGGTGTTGGATGGAACTCAAGCTGGAGGAGTGACATTGGATCAGACTTTATGGTTGTAACTCTTCCTTCCACTTATAAAAGTTGTTTACACATTTTCCCGTATTCTTGTCTCTATGTATGATGATTATATGTGTAAATGATTTCGATTCCATTTGATTGTAGTAGATAGATCTCTTGCTTTGATTGGTTCTTATGTTCTTTTTATGATTGCAGGTACTTTTCGAGCGGATTAAGTTCAAGAAGGAGCAATGGGATCCATACAAAGGAGACAAAGGGAAAGTGAAAGATAACAAGTAGGTCCCTTGTCTTATTTATCATCTATATAAAAAGGATAAAATCTTTAAATCTGTTGTTCTAGGTGTAGCTACCCACCTAGGGAAATTGTATTTATCCGTAGATGCAAAAATCCACATAAAAAATTGGCGACTATAATAGGGAAAGATCATCATTCCGGGTAGTTTACCTTCATCCTAGTACACCCTAGTAGACTTTACTTGCTTCCATTGATTTGTTTCAGCCTTTTTGAAGTGTTTTTTGGTAAAAATTGTGCTTGAAATCCCCTAGCGCAGGCTTGGTCAGGAGACAGAGGCTATAGACCACCCTTGGCTTGAGGACAGTGCTCTGAAGTGCACTATCTCCCATTCAGTGTTACGTTGATCCTCCTTAGGTCAAAAATCCTACCTTTGACATGATTTTTCCCAAATTTCCTTTTGTTTATGCCTGCTAAAAAGATCAATGATTTTGTACTTCTGAAATTAATTTGTGTTTCCTCTCCTAGCCCTACTTTGGCCTTGATTGTTTAAGTGTTTCTTAAATGATTTCTTTATCACTATCAATTCTTTTTCAAAGTTAGTTTATAGTCTATTAATCTTTGTTCAAAAGAAAGTGTCGTAAAAATGTTCATTTCTTTTGAAAAGGAACTGTCGTAAAGTCTTCGTTCTTGAAAAAAGATTGATTAATTGTATGTGCATTAGTTTCCTTTTGTTCATATTAATATTAAGGGTATTGAAAAGAAAAACTTGCATGGTGCATTGAAAAAGTGTGTGTGTGTGGTCATAGGAATAGTTTAGGGAAATTGCATTACATGTGCTCTTTGTTCTTTGCTTAAAAGAATCTGATTACTCTATCCCTAATAGCTAAGGTTTTCATTATTCAAATTGAATGAAAAGAATTCTTATCATATTAGTTGCATTCTAGGAGTTTCAAAAACATCACGTGGTGAACCTTGAAAGGAAAATTCTTAATCAAGATCAAATTAAAATTAACCTCAATTAACCTAATGGAGCATTGTCACCTAACGCAAAACATTTAGAGGTTTTAGGCTAGAGACGTGTTCCAGCATCATAAAAAATAGCAATTGCCCTAACTTTTTTGCGATACATTCCAAGTGTGATACCTCATTCCACGTATGTGAGTATATCATAGCTCATCCACGTATCTTCGGGTAAATAGGGTGGTGTTATAGTACGTAAAGTATAAAGGAATGCTCTCCCTGTGTGGTTTTGCATTAGACAACACTAATATGGATTGGGCCTCCACGAAATTTCAGGTATATATGGGAGGAAAACACTAGGTTTCTATCCATCCTTAGGTAACCGAGTTGGCCTTCTTGTACACTATGATACACCAAACACAACATTCAAGGAGGTTGCCTACCCATACTTCTCAGTTCGCCAAGAGGTATTCTGCAGTTCACAGTTGCTTAGTAAACCTTTTTCCTAGCTTATCCCCTTTTTTTATTTCTTTTTTGTAATAAAATCAATCAGAAATCATGGAGGAACATCAACCCTTACCCCTTCGTTCACAGAGGAAAATGAGTAAACCTCCTGAAGCTACACCTATCTGGTCAAAGCGGTCTCATTTGACTGAATCTAGTACTTCGCAAACTTCTAGTTCTTCATCTAAATTACCAGAAACACCTATATCGGTAAGTACTTCGACCCCAGTTACTCCTACAGTTACTGGTAAATCTGTTACTGAAGTGGAATCTCAACAATTACCTAAGGTTACTCGAATTGAATCTAGTGAAACGATAACCCAAGTTGTTCAACAAGAAATTACTTTTGAACTTGAATCTATTCAACCAGAAATTGATCCTGAACCTGTCACTGTTCAATCAGAAGTTACTTCTAAACTAGAAGTTGTTCAAGAAGCCCAATCTGAACCTGTTCCTTTACCAAAACACTTGGATCATGAGGTTGAACAATCAGAAGTTGTTACTATACTAGAAGAAGATCGACCGGTACATCCTCAAACATCCGTAACTGTCAAGACTTCCTCTTTACCTTAAGAACAAATACTGAAAATCTATTATGGACCTAACGGTGAAATCCTTCCACATGGTTTGATTTCAGTAGAAGAGGAACCTAAGGTAGAAACACCCAAAACTCCATTCCACTTGGAACTAGACTTTATCTGTATCCTCATACTCCTCATTTTACTTATCCTTTTGATCTTGATTACTTTCAGACACCCGTTGATTCGTTAGGAAATTTATTTGGACATTTGACTATGGAAAAGTCATCATCCCAGGCTGTACCATCTGTTACAACTATAGCATGATCTTCTGTCACAACCTCTTTGACGTTTACTATGACACCTGAGCCACACTTGTATAGTGTTATGTCCATCCCATCAGGTTACCAATATTTATCTAGAACCCACTCAGGTGTTGCTTCTAGTCCTTGGTCTTCGCCAATGTCCTCTACAGGAATTTTATCTGGTTCCTCATTAATGGATACTGAACAGCTGGACCCATCAAATCAATATCAAGCTAGTTCATTTGGTTACCATCCTATGTATCCGTTTTACACTAGACTACCCCCATACAGAGAAAAATATGCACAATCTCTTTATCCTCCATTTTCTTAGGGGAAACCATATGTCGGTATTTCATTGTCTTTAGGTCAGCCTGGAATGACTGTCAGCCAGTGGTAGCCAACAATGCATGTTCAACCTAGTCTTGTGTATCCATCACAACCTATGCAATATATCTCATCCATAACTACTACGCCTGTTGTTACAGCTTTACCGTAGTCACAAGCTTAGATTATTGTATCTCAACCTATGCAAGTTGGTCCTTCAACCTCAGACCCCAAAGTTTCAGGTTTACAGATTCAGCCTTCTCAAGTAGTTTTACAACAACCACTTGTGCCATGAGTTCAACAACCTCATGTCAGTTTACCTTTTACTGGAATGACTCAAACTTCACTAGTTTAGTGTATTCACAACCTAGTCAAGCTTACATTGGTGGGAAACAACCGTTAAATCAACAACTGTTGTATCAACAGCAACAACAATTGCTTCAACAGACTTGGCAGCCCCAATATTAACAACAACAATTCTAGCAATACCAACCTCATCCTGGACTTGGTCAACAAGCCTATGCTAGGTTTGGAAAAAAACAAGGTTACCCAGGTACTAGTCAACAAGCCTATGTTGGGCTTGGAAAACATCATATGTATCCTGGTGCTCAACAACAACCTTAGACCAGATTTTCTCAACAAACTTACCCTTATCAAGGTTACCAGCAACAGATGCCTTATACTGGTATGCAAAGGCCTATTTCCCAGTCAATCCCATCTTACCCTATATATGCTCAACCTGACCTCAATAGATAGTTGCCTTTTGTTCCAACACTTGAACTACCAGATCTAAATTGGCTCACCAATGACCCAATTCTTTATGAACCTTGGTGGTTGGTGATTCCTTGTAAATTACCTTCAGATATTTCGAAATTCAGTGGAAACCCTGGAGAAGACCCATCCAACCATATCATGACTTTTTGTTTTTGGTGTTCATCAAACTCCTTGAATGATGATTCAATTAGACTACGTATTTTCCAGAGAACACTTACTGGTGCAACTGCGAAGTGGTACATTAAGTTACCACGAGCTTATTTTGATAAAATTACAACCTTAGCTACCACGTTTTTAACCCACTTCGAGTTACCCATATGATATGAAACTAGAACAGAACTATTAACCAACTTTAAACATAATATTGCTACTCATATCTCTTATCATATTCATTAGTGGCATCATCATCATTGAATGGTTAAAACTTATGTTCCTGATCAGATTTTATTTGAGTGGTTTATAAAATCCATGTTGACATCTATCACCGAGGATGTGGCGAAACGTGGATTTGTCACTAAAGAGCAAGTAATTGTTCGTGCCCAATATTTGGACTTGATTACACACAGCCTAGCACACTCTATGACTAGATTCTAAATTCACCCTGACCAGCTTTCATTATTCCTCCACCACCATCGAGTAAGCACTCTCATGCCAGTGACAGTGTGATTGGTTCTTCGAGCACAAAAATGGCAGGTAGACCATCTGGTCAAACACTTGTCGTTTCCAATCAAATTTCAAATGCATCTCATAACACTCTTGCTTCCGAAATCAATGCCATGTCATCTAACAAAGGAAAGAATGAAAAGAAACCAAGAAGCAAGAGGAAAAAAAATAATTCCCCTCATGAGAAATCATTTGATTCCTCTCCTTTGGCTAGGAAACCTCATTACACATGTTTAATCTGTAACAATGAACACTTTACATGAGATTGTCCTCAGATCTCTTAATACTTCTAATACATCTATAGTGTTAACTAATCCTTTTCTGAACCAAAGACAAATATGGTTGCTACAGACCATGCTTCCACTTTCCAAGTGCTTATGCTATCCGCCTTTAAGCCTAAAATTGAATTTTTGGTGTCAACAAGAAGTAAAGATTATGGAAATCAACCATTATCGTTGAATAACCAAGCTAATCAACCTAAACCTTTGACCTCAACTTCGTCTGATCCTATTCTACCACCTATTGCACTAGAGTTAACAATAAACCAACTAAGGGAGTTGTACACAAATCAACATTTAATCCTTGAGCTCGAGCTGCACAAAACCATAACATAGTAGAATATTTGGCTTAGTCACCTTCTGCTCTGCCGACACTCGAGGTGCTTAAAAATTGTCCCTCCCAAAATTAGGCTCTAATGTCAGCAATTGGTGGAATCTATCCAACTTATTCCAATCTTGTGGTTTTCAACCATGCGGGTTATACACTACAGTTACCAGTGCAATTAGCATTCCTGATTCAAGTAAATGCCTTGAATAAATTTATTCACCAAACCATTATCGACGAGGGGGCATCTACTTGTATTATGTTTATGAATTGTTGGAAAACACTTGGCTCACCGCCTTTGTCATGTTCACCAACAACGTTAAAAGCTTTTGATAATCGCACATATATGCCTTATGGAATCTTGAGTAATTTGCAAATTGAACTAGGGGGAAAAACAGTAACTGTTGAAGTTGAGGTCGTTAACGAACCACTTGACTACAACATTTTTCTAGGAAGATCGTGGGTTTATGCTATGGTTTTTGTGGTTTTAACATACTTTCATACGATTGCATTCCCTCATAAGGGAAGAATCACGGTTATCGATCAACTCACTTTTTTCACCTCTAGTTCACAGGCTACTAGAAGCATTTTGTTAGTTCATGGACCCCTGCTATCTCTTCAAAACATTGGTGTAGGTCTCTTCAAGGATTCCTCCCTAATGGGTACTTTTTCACTACTATCACTATCAAACTTGGCGTAAGTGGCAAAAGTTGAGACTTGCAACATGATATCTTCCACTTCATTTCACTTAAGGAAGGTTACCAATAGTTCTAAAGTTGATAGTAGTAATGAAATCATGCCACTAAGCCCCATTGAGCTTGCATAGCAATCAATATTTCTGGCTTGTGCGATGAACCCAAATCCATCTTCGCCAATTGTATGGGTAGATCGTTCATTAGAATATGGTACTTCTTCTAATCCTTTTTCACGAATATTTTCTACTGATGAAGGAATCATCCAATCAATGATGAAGGATGAAGAACCATGGGAAGATTATCATCATCGTTCCCATCTTCCAGATCACATAGAAGATTTTTCAAATAAACTTAATCACCCTTCAGTTGTTGATTTCCTTTCGAATTATGTTTTCATAGATACAGTAGATTCTGAGCGAAACTTGTCAAATATTGAAGAAACTATTTCAATCAATATTTTGACCAAACCTAAAGTTGTAGAAAACATTCATGTTGGAAAATCTTGTTCTCCATCAAAAGTTGATATTTACCATGCTTTTTTTCATGAATTCCTAGATATATTTCCATGGTCATATGAGGAGATGCCAGGTATTGACTCTAGTATAGTTGAACATGAAATCAAAATCTATCCTGATGTCAAACCAGTGCGATAGCGCCTCCGTTCTATTCATCCAGAAAAGGTTGTTGCCATTAAAACAGAAGTTGAAAAACTTTTGCATGTTGGTTTCATATACCCTGTTCCTCTTACTGATTGGCTTTCCAATATTGTTCCTATCATGAAGAAACAAGGGACAATACGAGTGTGCATTGATTATACGGATATTAATCAGGCTTGTCCAAAAGACAATTATGCCACTCCCTTTATCAACCAAATTATTGATGAATGTGTTGCATGTGAAATATTTTCATTTATGGATGGTTTTTCCGACTATAGTTAGATCAATATCCGCCCAGAGGACCAATCTAAAATAGCTTTTATTTGTCCATGGGGCACATTCGCTTATAAGAAACTCCCTTTTGGTTTAAATAATGTAGGGGCAACTTTTCAAAGGGAAATTAATTCTGCCTTCCATGACATCAAACATATTTTTCAACCATATCTTGATGATTTACCTGCTTATTCACAAAAGTACACTGATCACCCACAACAATTCAGAGCTATATTTTTACAATGCTGACACTACAAAATATGACTCAATCCACATAAATGTGTGTTTTTTGTTGGTTCTGGTTGTTTTCTTGCTTTTGTAGTGCCTAAGCAAGGAATCTGACTCGACCCACTTAAGGTTCAAGCAATTCTTGACTTACCTCCACCTTCAAATCTACTACAGTTACAGAGACTCCAAGGGAAGGCTAACTTTCTGAGGAGGTTCATTCCCAATAATGCTGAAATGGCTAAAGGATTTAATCGTCTATTGAAAAAGGGAATACCTTTCCATTGGGATTAGGTTGTGCAAGCTTCCTTTTATGATCTTAAAGATACCTTGATTAGAGCTTCATTAATATATTCCTTGAATTATCAAAGCGACTACTTCATGTATCTCGTCGCTGCATATACAACCATTGGAATGGTTTTAGTCCAAGAAGAAGATGGGATTTAACATCCGGTACATTATTTGAGATGTAATATAAATGATATAAAAGCTAAGTACTCTTACATCAAAAATTTAGCTCTGGTTGTTGTTCAAGTAGTACAGAGATTTCGCCACCATATCCTGCTCTGAAAGACCATTGTCATTTTAGATTACAACCCTATGATGTATATTTTGTCACATCAATTGCTAGGGGGGAAATACTCAAAATGGATCATCATTTTGTAGGAATTCGATTTGGAATTCATCAAATCAAAATCAAAGAAATCTCTATTTTTCACCGAGATTCTTTGCGACCTTCCCTTGAATACCATTGATTCAACATCAGAACCATCAATTTTGGATGAGTCTATGTCCCTGATTTCGTCATCTGACCCGTGGTATGGAGATATACTGATTTATCTCTAGAACCAAACTTTCCAGCCTAATACCTCTCGCTTGCAATAGTGACGTATCCGATACCAATCCAAAGATTATACGATCATTGTAGACACTCTTTACCATCGTGGTATCGATACGATTTTATGGAGGTACCTCGCACACGAGGAAGCCGAGAAAGTTTTGAATGATTTCCATTCATGTGCTTGTGATGGACACTTATCTGGTTATGCTACCGCACAGAGAATTCTCTGTGTTGGTTACTTCTGGCCTACCATATTCAAAGATTGCATTATTACAGTCAAAATTTGTCATGCATGCCAGATCTATGACCATAAAGCTAGATTACCACCTACACCATTGCATCTTCTCATTGTTGTTGGACCATTTGCCAAATGGGGCATTGACTTCATGACATGTAGCCCTCACTCAGCAGGGGGGAATGGGTACATTATAGTCCTCATTGACTATTTCAAATAATGGGCTAAGGCGATGCCTACATTAAACAATAGTGGCGAGACAATTACACTTTTCTTTTTCAACCACGTGGTTGCCCGATTTGGTGTACCACAGGCTATAGTTATAGATCATGGGTCGCATTTTCATAATCACATGATGGCTGAATTAACTTCCAAGTTAGGACTTTCACATGGTAGTTATACTCCTTATTATCTACAAGCTAATGGACAAGTTGAGGCCATCAACAAAGTCCTGTAGCAAATGCTTCAAAGAATGATAGGGGTTTATAAACGAAACTGGAATTTAATCTTGTACTCTACTTTGTGGGCATATCGAAGCTCAATAAGAAATGAAACTAGATTCACACCCTTTCAATTGGTGTATATTCTGGAGGCAATCTTGTCGATACAATGTGAAATTTCATCTCTCAAACGCGCAATTGACCTGTTACCCAACACTTCTGATGAAGAAGCGTGTTTCTTAAAACTCATCCATATGGATGGAACTCGTCATGAAGCCGCATTGGCTAACAAAGCACATAAGAAACGAATCAAGGTGCAATATGACCAAAATGTCAAGCCTCGTATTTTCTTAGAAGGAGACTTGGTCTTGCTTTATGACCAGGAATTTGATAAACTAGGAGTAGGAAAATTTGAACCACTATGGATGGGTCCTTACATTGTCAAGCATGTTTTGGCAAAAGGTGCCTACGAGTTGGTGGATTATGATGGAATTAAATTGTTGTAGCCCCGAAATGGGTTGTACCTCAAATGTTACTATGCTTAATTGAGTGTAGTAAAATCACTATATATGTGCGTTAATTGCATGTGTGTGTGTCAATGTGTCTTTTACAATCTTTATGTGGTTAAGTAATATG
>APFE031055035.1:183150-206689 GCA_000404065.3 Pinus taeda
CAGGTCTCTCTTGAACATGACACTTTCACTTCACCTTTGTGGCTATTTGGGTTGGGTTATCTTCTAGACGGTTATCATACCTATGGTCTATCATACCATCCATTACTTTGGTTTTGGATCAATGCTGCCAATTCATTCAGTGTCGTCAACATGTTCAAGAGAATTCACTCAGTTAAATTCATCCTTTGAAATACTCATAAACCTTCATTTTCATGATCGCCATTCTTAAACCTTGTGTCGTCAATCAAATTCCATCTCCAAAAATCATTACACTCATTTCATGTCATTGATGTGGGATACATCAAGGCCCTCTTGCGATGAGTCACTTCTTGTTGACACCAACACATTATCCAAGAAGTTGACTTAGAAACACCCTTTTAGTACCTTGGGGCTTGCATCCATCAATGGCAAGTTTCTCACTTCCGAAAATTGGTTGACATCATTGGCCTTTGACCGAAAGAATTTGTATCGTGTTCGACATCAAAACATCCATTCACACCATGTAGAATGACTACAATACCTTGAGGATCATTATCATTATCAGTGATTTCTCTCGCGTCTGTTAACGGCTTACATCATTAGCTGGTAATCAGACGGTTCTTCACATGTTCGACTTTAGATCACATATTCACATGGTTAGACTCATACTTGAGCAAACAATTGAATGAGAAGGAAGACCCCAGATCTAGTTTCATCCATCTAGGCTGCGATTTCAGGAAAGTACCAAATCATCCTTACGATGGCTTTACACTGATGGTCATCCCATCATGGGTCTATATCTGTAGACGACTATCTATGTACATGTAATGAAAGTTTATATGCTAAGTATGGGTATGCCTTCCCTCATCAATTCATGCAAAATCCAAAATATCATGATATTATATATTATAATTGATATAGGTCACCATCCACTTCAAAACCTCCTCATCACATCGTAAAGCATATCACTCAACATTATCATTTTTTACTTCATGCTTTAGGGGGTAAATTTTGCAGATCTATTTGGGCACATCACTTCCATCATTCAGATCAGTACTATTAGGGTCATCAAACCCTAATCAAGTTGCTACATGCCCTAGAAAAGTCATCACTTTGAATGCCTCCTTCCCTGAAAGTTTCCTAGCCTAAAACCCTCCAGAAATGCCTCCTTGAGGGACCAACGCAACCTTGGTCAAGGGTAAATGCACTTCAGTGTAGGTAGGCTCATGTAAGGGTGAATTTCAGTGCACCTAGGCCAAATTTGATCTGTGCTAGGCGAGATTGAGCGAAATCCTCAAAGGGTTATGGGAATATTCTTATCTTTTGGAGCCTTCTAGAAGATTCCCACACTTATCATCTCCTATGAGCTCAAAATTGGATTGGGAATGAGTTAAGTAACCTCCTATCCTCTCATCCCTTCATCCATGGAAACTAACTCTAAGTTTGGAAGGCCATTCAATACCCTCATTTATGATCAAGCCTCCTCCATTTTCCTATAATTGAGCACTCATCTAAGTGATCAGGGGGCTGGACTTTGAGAATTTGTAAGGATATATTGTTGATGTGAGGTTTGAGATTGAAAGAAATTATTTTTATGCTGCGAGAGTGTTGTGCTTTTGATGTGATTTTGGATGGAACTCAAACTGGAGGAGTGACAATAGATTGGACTTCATGGTTGTAACTCTTCCTTCTACTTAATAAAGTTGTTTACATCTTTTCCCATATTATTGTCTTTATGTATGATGATTATATGTGTAAATGCTTTCGATTCCATAATAGATAGTTCTCTTGCTTTTATTGGTTTTTGTCTTTTGTTTATGATTACAAGTACTTTTCAAGCGGATTAAGTTCGAGAAGGAGCAACGCGAGCCATACAAAAGAGACAAAGGGAAAGTGAAAGATAACAAGTAGGTCCCTTGTCTTATTTATCTTCTATAGAAAAAGGATAAACGCTTTAAATAT
Organism: Pinus taeda; assembly: GCA_000404065.3. NCBI lineage: Eukaryota > Viridiplantae > Streptophyta > Pinopsida > Pinales > Pinaceae > Pinus > Pinus taeda. Next base: position 185,092 of record APFE031055035.1, read on the forward strand.
GTTGTTCTAGGTGTAGCTACCCACCTAGGGAAATTGTATTTATCTGTAGATGCAAAATTCCACATAACAGTATCGTTTCTAATGCACCTCTGTATTTATGGTTATATCTATAATTTGTTGCATTCTTGTTTCAATTTGGATCACATGAAAATCATTTTTGCTTGGTCCCAGAGGGAACCAGTCAACTTAAATACTAGGAGAAAATGTTCATTTCTGGGAGGGAGATGGGCTGGCTTCCCAAGAGATTTGCACAATTACTGGGTAGAGAAGCTTATTACTACCCAGGATTGCGCAATTCCTAGGCTGAGCAACCCTGCTGGAAACAATTGCATAATTTTCTCAGTGAAGCTTAACTGGTAGATTTGCGCAATTCTGGAGTCCAGTAATCTTCCAGACATAATTGTGTAATTTCTAGAGGGAAGGCTTTTTTCCCTCTAGAATTGTGCAATTTCTTGAGGTAGCTACTCAGCCTATAGCTGGACCAAGTCCAAAAGAACAACCTGTGAGGGGAATGCAACAAGCTCTGATGGACATGCTACGATTCTACAAGAAAATCACTAAAGATTGTGTGCTTGATGAAGCAAGACATGTCGTTGTGAAAGTTTGGTAAGGAGACTTGAAAACGAAGCCAAGGCAAAATTTTGGAGGGTGGTTGTCACTGCTACAACATTTGGTGACACACTGGTAGAACTCTAGTTCTCTGAATGGACCTTGTTAGTGAAAAACAAGCCTAACACCTCTGGTAGTATTGTTCAGTTCTTAGTTCATCTTGGTTTCACACTATCCTAATTGTAAGATGTAGCGTCTACCAAGCTCTTGGTCGATTGACCCACATCCAAAGCCCAGGAAATATAGTTGTTTCGATTAGGGTTGAGGGGTATATTGGTGCATAAGTAGTATAGTTGTCCAAGTCTTAGTTTCATCTCTGGTGTTGCTCTGCTACCAGTAGGCCTAGACAGTACCCCGACAAAGTCACATAGGAACATGAGCATAGCTTCACTACCAGTGAGCCTAGTAAATACCTCGGCGGAGTTACTTGCATCACCTCTATGCACAAGAAGCCTTTCTCTTCTTTCGACTTATTCATTTTTCATTTTTTGAATTTTTCACTTTTCATTTTTTTTTTCATTTTTTCATTTTCACAACTGTGCATAACACTTATTCATTTGAGAGGTCGAATAGGGATCCTGACTTATTGAGAGTACAAGAGGTTGTTCCTATAGAGAGGTAGTTTATTGTACCTTTGACGTGTTTGTTAAGGTTTCCCCCTCACCTTACTCTACCTGACAAAGCTGACAAGGGTTAGCCCAAAAACAACCAACTAGAGTATGTGACACTAGTTAGCATGCAAGCGTTGTGTTTTCACCAAGGTTCACTTCAAACTGTACATATTTTCCATCGACGTATCATGGAATAAAAGTAACAAGTTCTTCATATAGAGGCAAGATGACAGATAACCAAGTAGTGATAGTTGTACAAGGCCTCTTGTACTTTACCCAGCTTGTTTCAAGAGTCATACATGGTTTCTCACAAAACTAACCTATGAACAAAATAAATGAACAAACAACAAAGCAAAGCAGAAGAAAAAGAAAAAGCGAAAGTAAACTGAGTAAGAAAATAAGCAAGCAGACAAACAAACAAACAAAACAAGTAAGAAAACAAGCATGCAAGCAAACCAATTGAAATCAAACACTACTCCTACTCCTAAGCTAATGGTGCATGGGCATGATCACGTGAAGTGATATTTCCAATGCAGCCACCGGTGCATTGGTTGACCCATGTTGGTGAAGGCTTGGACCACGAGCAACCCAGTTTTGCAGACCACCAATCAAGAAATATATAACAATGAAGACAAACACACTTCATGTTTAAAAGTGTCCACAGGACATAAGTGAGTGCAAGTGCATGACATGTGGTTCGTGTACTTGTCACAACGTTGTGCGGCACTGCATGCAACTTTGAAGCATACACATACTCTTGACTGTGACATGTAAGCAAACGAAAGAAACAAATACAAATTTTGTCACGCACGTGTGCTTGCAATGTAAGATTCCTCCAATGAATGAATGATGGTATCATGTAGTTCAAGTGGAGGAAGCATGATCTATGTGTGAGATTGATCTTCAACGCATACATATGAGTGATGAGGAGCCTTGGGTGATTGAACAATTTCCTGATCGGAAGTGAAACTAACCCCAAGAGAGCGAGGGCCTAACATAACCATCAGCTCAGGCTGAAGTGCCTCGATAGTCTTGGGTGTTTCGACTTCATCATTAGATAGATCATCATAAACTGGTGGCTTCGAAAAATCAACTGCGATAGAATCATGACGAATATGGCAGTAAATGGATCACGATAGCCACATCAAAAAACTCAATGATTTCATTGGCATCCTCATGATCTGATGAATCAAATAGAGGGGTAGATGAGAAGCGAACAAATTCATCCTCTGTGTTTCCAGAAAAGGCAGATGAAAGATCAAGTGTATTTTTAATGAATAACTTATCCTCTCTATTGTCAGATGATGGATTGACATCTGGTGTGTCCTGCGAGTGATCAACAATGGGTGCATTCGTATATGAAGATAAACATGCGAAATCATGGATGGTAGGTTCACCGAAAATGTTAGGAAAGAATGGAGGAGGCTCAGATGAAAGGGGATCAACCTTCGCCTAGTGGTGATGCTCAAGCTCCCAGTCATACTCTTCAAGAATGATAGTGCATGTTGGTTCCGCAACACCAACTCCATCAGTGACTTGATCCTCATTCATAACAAGTATAGAGTCCGGAATGGAAGAACAGAAGACAGTATCATCCAGAGGATTAGCCAAGTATGAAGACGGAGGTTGTGGAACAAAATGCATGTGACAACTCGATGGACTCACAACCAAATGTACACAAAAATTAAGTGAAGTGATGTTGGGAGAATGTGGCAGCTAAACAGATGTCCAAGCATGAGCTCCCACATCACTCTGCAATGGTGGAGTCATTTTATGAAGGGACAGTGGATAGTCACTTCTGACAGCGACTACATTCGTCTGTGATTTTGCAGCTCCATCACTGAAGAATACTGAGCAAGGCTTGATTTCAAAATTATTCTTGAGACAAGTAGATTTTTTTAATGAAATACTCGAATTGGTCCCAAAGATAGAAAAAATTCATCTGGATATTCAGAGCTTGAAACTAAAAATCACAGAAGCGCTGCCAAAAATCCATAGGCGATTCATGCGGAGCCTTCTATTGTTGTAACATTTTTTGGTCAAGATGTTCTGGATCAAAATGATAGAAAGTGTCTTCAATGAGATCATAGAAGTTCTCAAGTGAGTGCACGCTGTCAACCGACAGCCTGCACAGCCATCGATGTGGAGATTCGTGAAGTGTGTATGCAAGCAGCAAATTGGCCTATTCGTCAGAACATCAATCTTCCTCATGAAGCATGGAAAGAAAGTCGTGTAAGAATGTAGGCCAGGCCACTTTGCCTTCACAATCATAAGTGTATGTGGACAAGTGATCGAAAACCTCCCCCGTGATGGTAACAGATTCAGAATTTGAAAAACATCACGGAGGGAGAAGAGTGCTCCATGATAGATATGCAAAGGTTCAAAACAATATGAGGGACACAACTTGTCATCTAGCCCTCCTTCTAGAACCAGAAATGTTGACGGTGACGAACCCACCAACATGTCAGGGGATCTCCTTGGTAAGAAGCCATAATTAGAACTCAGACAGTATGGTGTAGGAGTCCTAGCAGTGGGTTGTACGGTAATGCCTTGACCGTGATCTTGCACAGAGGAAAGTAGGATAACTCTATTGGTAGCAAGGGTGTGACATATGCAATGAGCCAAGGAAGGTGCATGAGAGGTTCTAACACACAGGAGCTCAGATGATTGCGCCCCTTGGAAACCTATGATAGCATGGAGTTAAGAAGGGAACACATTAGAAAATATGCATCACAACATGGAAGGTAAGTTAGCTAGCAATCCAAAGTGATGGTTAAACCAACAACACATTTCAAAAAGATTCATACATACATACTGTTAGAGTCGGTCTGTTCAACCCTCCGTCAGAGATTAAAACTTCTTTTGTTGCATTTCATTTTAGGTGTCTCATTCAGCACGATCATCTGCATTCCATTAGGAGCATTGATCTTCTGACGGAAGGGTCTTATCTCCATACTTCCCTCATGTCATGTACCTATTGGTTCGTGTCTGATCATCAAAGTTAATCAAAATCAATTTTATAGTCAATATGGATGGTATTTTGGTCAATCCAGAGTCATTTCAGTCATTAGGTTTAGGGTTTCGCAAATTTTGTCTTCAAAGTGTCCAACAATGTCAGTAGGCACATGAGGATGTTCCTAATAAGTTTTCATTCCAAAATTTTCATTATCAATAATGCTTGAGGTTGATTCTTCTTCAAAACTCTGTTTTGAAGAAGAAATCATCAAATTTATGGTCTATAATAAATATGTAGTTTTTAGAGTTTTTCAATCATGGAGTATTTTAGGCGCAGCCCTGGTCATCCTTTGCCGAAATCCAATGCCATCATCCCTGCAAAAAATTGCCAGGAGTTTCATCATTTCAGTCAAAAAATCAAAGGAAACAACAAAAAACAAAGTTTGTATTAGAAAGTCAAAAGTACCAAAGTGGAAACATTAGAAAGTGGGTTATTGAGATCAAAAATTTAAGTCCAATGGTTATACAAGATATTTTGGTGTCCAAACAATTCACTTGCACACAAGGAGACAGCAAGAATTCAAGTTAGATTGTGGAAGGGCAGAATTGTGATTTTGAAGGTTGACTGTGTGTTGGATTTCTTGCGCGACGCACTGGGAGGTAGTCGCGGCACATTGGGAGGTCGTGGCGCATAGAGCTGCCATTCACAGTGTCATTTTGAACGTGCGTGGCGCACATAGACAATCGGCACACTGGGTATGCCATGTGGCGCATACAGCCAGAGGCCCAAAAATGGTCAAAATTCATTCAAATCGCTCAACAACACACAGATTTGCCTCATTTCAAGAAGGTAGAGTCTCCAATACTGTTGTGCATTCAAATGTGATAATTGTGTGATGGTGTTTATTACATGATGAATGTGTAAAGGAGAACAAACCCTATCTCTTCAAAATTGTCAAACAATATTGCTGCCTAGGGTTTTGATGATTGTTTTTCCACCAAGTTTATTCCCTTGTCCCTTTGTTTCCATTTGACTCCCTTATCCCCTAAGTTCCCCTACCCCCTAAATTCACTAATCCCCTATTCCCCCATTTATTCCTATCCCTATCCCTAAACCCTACAACAACCCATCCCTATCACTTTCCATGTCATTTGCAAAACATCCCTAAATCACAATTTCCAAACACAGTCAAGTGACTGTCCTCACCTTCACTTGATTGAACCATATTTTTCCCACAGTCCACTATACCACTGTCCCTATTTATCACAGTCCTTTCCAACTTGGCACACATTTGGCATTGAAAACAAAGGCACCAATTAGTCATTCTCAACAAACCAAACATACACCTTGCTTGAAACATTATGGAGATGGCATCTGATCCATCATATGATCATGAGTAGGAGACCCACAGTGATTCGCCAACAGAATTACATGCACCCAGGAGGCCTCATAGAGGTGGCAAAAACATAAAGAAAAACCGCCAAGCTGCCCAAAGAAGGAGGGTGGAGTTCACTTCTCTTGAGCAAGAGATCAACGACGATCAGGAATCTTGGCTTGAGAGGATCAACATTCATCTTGAGAAGTTGTTGGTGAAGGCAAACAAGGACAAGGACATGTTCAGGCACATGAAAAATTATTATTGGGCACGAATTCATGTATGCAAAGCGAGGATCAAAATCCTGAAGGCAAGACTAAAGATAGCACTAAAACTATGTAAAATGGATGATAGGCTCTGAATCTTAGCTGAAGCTTCTTTGGCTAAGCATTATACTCAATGATAGAACTTTAGTCCAAATTTCAGGAAATTTGGAGAAAATTTTGTCAATTTTGAATTTTTGGGCTTCAAAACAGATTTTCCTGCCCAATGCGTAGCGCCACTTGGCGCGCACTTATAATAGGGAGATCCTCTAAAGGAAAACTTTGCATTTCTATATTTTTTATGAAAATTTATGCATGCTCATGAATTACCTAAGGATTTCATCAAGTTCTGGGTCGCCTAAAGGATCAAAAACACACAAAAAATGACCTTTCTGCCACCTTTTGCACCCACAGGAAGCAGTGTTGGGAGATTGGATTTTTGGAAGGGAAAATGGACACCAAATCTAGAAATTCCACTTGGGTTAGAAAGTAGACAAGTATGGCTTTCCAACAAGCTATCATGAGCTCAAATTGGACTTCGGAAAGGGCCTCAACATCAGCTCCAAAGTTGTGCTATGCATAGATATTTTGGGCACTGTGCATAGAGAATTTTGGCCTATTTTTCACTCTTCAGCTCAAAATTTCGGCCAGTTTTGACTAGTTTTACTTTTTGATGTTACTCTTCATCTAACTTGATGTAATTTCATGACCATGATGTAATTTTGGCACATTTTTACTTGTATTAGTAGATTCATTCACCAAAAGGTGAAAGGTGAGTGAATGAATCAGTGTCATAACATATAGAGGCAAATTGTTTCATTGCCTATTTTTTAGTTCCTTGTTTAGATATGGTTGAAATAGCTCCTAGAATGATGAGCTCGACCCCTAGAGGCATGGGAAGGAGTTAGGCTTATCTATATCATGAAATTTCTCAGTCATTTTTAGGGTTGGACACTTGGGATTGCTTAGCACTTCATTGTACATTTGATTTCTACATTTTTGGCAAAGGAAAGACCAGGGTTTTGCAGCACTTGTTGGGATCCTTGTGGCTCTGTGTTTTGATGGTGTTTTTCTTCATGCAATTGTAACTTCATTGATGTTTCATGTAGGCAATTTCCTTTCTCTTTGCTTCTGAAATTAAACAAATTGAGTGACAAAGGTAGAATTCATTGGCTTGATGTGCTCTGCCTTAAACTTTGTTTAGTTTTACATGCTTTCATATGTTTGGAGAGGATTCTTGTAGCCTCTTGCCCTCTTCAGCTCCTTAGTAGTCTTTTATAGCCATTCATTTAATATAAAGCATCAAAAATACTACCTACCTTGCCCCAACTGGAACTCTGCAAAAATTTGGCCTCATCCCCGGACCCGAATTTGCCTTTCCCTTTTTCCAACAAAAAACCCCCAAAAATCGAATCAAATCCTTGCACTTCATACCTAGCCTAAAATTAGTTGTTAAATCAGTCATCTCAAGCCCCATCAATTATCTTTTGCTGAGATTGACCTGGAGAGAGCCCTCTCCTATCCTCGTAGGGCTAGCTACGAGGCTAAGCGTGGTTTGATGTGGACCTAGAAGCTTACCTTTTCAACCTAAGGTAAATCTAGGCTCTAACATAGTGGTGACTATGTTGGGGAACATAATACTTTGTTTGTTAGTGGTATTTGTTTTATAGACTACAGACAGAGTCTGAAGTTATCCAGGTAGCCTTCAAAATGCTTTTGCTTTGCAATAATGCAAGTAGATAAAAGCTACTTCAATCGATCTCCAGTCTAGTCTTATAAACGGAATATCTAACTTGCAAATTGCCTTAGTAACATGTATCAAGCTCAGATCTAATTGTTGATGGTGGACAACGACCAGACACATATGAAGGCTGAAATCATTCACCTGGCGACTCCAGTGTCGAACAATCCCAAGCTTCAGAATTTTTATGGCAACTCCACTCTTCAAGAACTAGTAGCCTGAAGGATCTCTTAGTGAATTCATTGTTATCAAAATGGTTTCTCTAGATCGAAGGTATGCTCCCATGAGCCGAGATCACATTCCAGGTTTTCCAAATAAAATTCCTAAGGTAGATTGGCAAATAAATTTGCCTACATTTAAAGATGATGATAGGAAGGATGTTGCTTTACATTTGGTTAGATTTCACATACATATTCGCAAGTTGCAGGTTGATTTTCCTAAAGATTGCTTGATGAAGATATCCATGGCCACTCTGGAAGGTGAAGCCTGATCTTGGTATGAAAGTTTGCCGCCTGCTTGTATTTACTGTTTGAAAGATTTTCATACCATGTTCTTTGAGAGGTATAAAGAATCTTATCCATCATTAAATTTGGTTCAAAATTGTTGCAAACATGTTTATAATTTTATTGAACATCTTGAGAAAGTTTATGAAGATGATGACTTCATGGATGATGAGATCATGGAGGCCCTGTATGAAAATCCATTTCAACAGCATGAAAATATCTTAGAAGATACTCATCAGAATGCTCAAGAAACTTGGTAGCAGGATCAAGATCTTCACACAGTGGAAGATGATGAAGGAGAAGCTTTTATTTCAGATCTGTCCATAGAAGAAGTCAGCATGCAGGAAAGTCAAGATTCAATTTCAGAATGTGATAAAGTCAAGTCAGCTATTTCAGATCTAGATTCGGATTGTGATGATGAAGACTACCTTGTTTTGAATCCCATGAAGGAGAGCTTTGCTATTGAGATCATCTAGAATGACGAAGACAAAGTTACTGACCCAAGCCTTCATGAGGAGGTAATCCAGTCATTTCATGAAAAACAAGATGAGATATTTGTTCAGGTAAGTGAAAAATTTTCTTTCAATAACTCAATGGTAAATGATCCTTTGGATAGTTTGATTGCCATGTCATACGAATATGATCAACAATGTTTTCAAATTTCAGAAGATCAGGGAATTGAGGACTGTCATTCAAGTTTTTCATGTTTAGAAATGTTATTTCAAGAATACAATACTTGCTTGAGCAAAAAGAAACAAAAAGTCTTATCTCCTCTTTCTGAAGATGAGATAGATCAACTCCTGAAAGGTCAGGTTCCAACCCAAGCTAATGCAGATTTGCAGTGTGCACATGGTCAAGAAAGTGTTGGTGAAATTTCTTCCTCTTTTGAAAATGATGACAGTCTTGTAATTAGCTTTATAGATCAGCAAACAGATAATATTTTCTTTCATGAAGATGATAAGGCTGTCGTGTTTGATAATCTTGAAGATTGCTTTCTATTTAAGAATGACCTAGACCATGAAATTGAGAAATATGAGCCTGAGAAAGGCAATATGCCAGAATTTATCATGGTCAAGGAATTTATAGCTAACACTCAGATGGCAGAAGCTCATACCTCTCTATGCCTTCCTATCATTCGGCAATCAATTGTTCTTTCAGATCAGAAGGAAGGGAGTACTGGTATTTTTGCTGCTAGATCTCAAGACAAGCTAGTGCTTCAGGACTTTCAAGATCCTTTTGACATTCTTTTGCAAGCATTAGAAAAGATAAATGTTGCCTAGTTCATTATCATAAGCCTTGGTTTCAGTGGTTATTGTGAGTTGCCTACATTTACATCATCCTATCTGCTTGGGGAAACTGAGAGCAGATTTTCAGTATGTAGCCATTTACTGGATTGGTTAGATTGGAAGGCTCACTACACATGATTGTACATATTTCATCAGTAGGCAGGTGGTTATCATCATGATTTGAAGTTCTCAAATCTCGATGGTCTGCTACCATTTAAAAGCTTTGTAAGGACTTGTTTCAGTTAAGTCAGTTTTGAGTCATTTTTTGTTTTAGTCAGTTTAAAGATAGTTTCAGTTGAGTGTCCAGTTTCAACTTTTGAGAGTCTTGTTATAGTTTTGGATTAGTCAGTTCAACTATGAGTCTTGAGTCAAAGTTTCGTAGTAATTAGTTTTTGGGTGTTTTGAAGTTATTGACTCCATTGCCCAATGGATAAAGGTACTGCCTGCTTTCCCAGATATCTATAGTTCTTGGCACCTCCAAGGAGCTACCATCCCCATTGGAACCAATGTTAGAGTCGGTCTATTCAGCCCTCTTTCAGAGATCAAAACCTCTTTTGTTGCATTTCATTTTAGGTATCTCATTCAGCTTGATCATCTGCATACCATTAGGAGCATCGATCTTTGGACAGAAGGGTCTTATCTCCATACTTCCCTCATGTCATGTACCTGTTGGTTTGTGTCTGATCATCAAAGTTCATCAAAATCAATTTTACAGTGATTATGGATGGTCTTTTGGTCAACCCAGAGCCATTTCAGTCATTAGATTTAGGGTTTCACAAATTTTGTCTTCAAAGTGTCCAATAATGTCAGCAGGCACATGATTTCATTCCAAAACTTTCATTATCAATAATGCTTGAGAATGATTCTTCTTCAAAACTCTGTTTTGAAGAGGAAATCGTCAAATTTATGGTTTATAATAAATATGTAATTTTTAGAGTTTTTCAGTCATGTAGTATTTCAGGCGCAGCCCCGATCATCCTTTGCCGAAATCCAATGCCATCATCCCTGCAAAAAATTGCCAAGAGTTTCATCATTTCAGTCAAAAATCAAAGGAAACAACAAAAAACAAAGTTTGTATTAGAAAGTGAAAAGTGCCAAAGTGGAAACATTAGAAAGTGGGTTATTAAGATAAAAAATTTAAGTCCAATGGTTATACAAGATATTTTTGTGTCTAAACAATTCACTTGCACACAAGGAGACAGCAAGAAGTCAAGTTAGATTGTGGAAGGGCGGAATTGTGATTTTGAAGGCCGACTGTGTGTTGAATTGCTTGCGTGACGCATTGGGAGGTAGTCGCGGCACACCGGGAGGTCGCAGTGCACCGGGAGGTCGCGGCACATAGAGCCGCCATTCACAGTGTCGTTTTGAACGTGCGTGATGCACATAGACAACACAGTGTACTAGGTATGCCACGCGGCGCATACAGCCAGAGGCCCAAAAACAGTCAAAATTCGCTCAAATCACTCAACAACACACAGATTTGCCTCGTTTCAAGCAGGTAGAGTCTCCAATACTGTTGTGCATTCAAATGTGATGATTGTGTGATGGTGTTTATTACATGATGAATGTGTAAAGAAGAACAAACCCTATCTCTTCAAAACTGTCAAACAAAATTGTTGCTTAGGGTTTTGATGATTGTTTTGCCACCAATTTTATTACCTTGTCCCTTTGTTTCCATTTGGCTGCCTTATCCCCTAAGTTCCCCTACCCCCTAAATTCACTAATCCCCTATTCCCCCATTTATTCCTATCCCTATCCCTAAACCCCACAATATCCCATCCCTATCACTTTCCATGTCATTTGCAAAAAATCCCTAAATCACAATTTCCAAGCATAGTCAAGTGACTATCCTCACCTTCACTTGATTGAACCATATTTTTCCCATAGCCCACTATACCCACTGTCCCTAATACCTATTTATCACAGTTCTTTCCTACTTGGCACACATTTGGCATTGAAAACAAAGGCACCAATTAGTCATTCTCAACAAACCAAACATACACCTTTCTTGAAACATTATGGAGATGGCATCTAATCCGTCATATGATCATGAGGAGGAGACCCACATTGATTCATCAACAGAAGTACATGCACCCAAGAGGCCTCATAGAGGTGGCAAAGACATAAAGAAGAACCGCCGAGCTGCCCAAAGAAGGAGGGTGGAGTTCACTTCTCTTAAGCAAGAGATCAACGCCGATCGGGAATCTCGGCTCGGGAGGACCAACATTCATCTTGAGAAGCTGTTAGCAAAGGCAAACAAGTACAAGGACATGCTCAGGCACATGAAAAATTATTATTGGGCACAAACTCATGTTTGCAAAGCGAGGATCAAAATCCTGAAGGCAAGACTAAAGAGAGCACTAAAACGACACAAAATGGATGATAGTATCTGAATCTTGGTCGAAGCTTCTTTGGCTGAGCATGATACTCAATGATAGACCTTCAGTCTGAAGTACAGCAAATTTGGAGAAATTTTGTCAATTTTGAATTTTTGGGCTTCAAAACAGATTTTCCTGCCCAACGCGTAGCACCAATTGGCACGCACTTATAATTGGGAGATCCTCTGGAGGAAAACTTTGCATTTCTAGATTTTTTATGAAAATTTATGCATGCTCATGAATTACCTAAGGATTTCATCAAGTTCTAGATTGCCTAAAGGAACAAAAACACACAAAAAATGACCCTTCTGCCACCTTTTGCACCCACAAGAAGCAGCGTTGGCAGATTAGATTTTTGGAAGGGCAAATGGACACCAAATCCAGAAATTCTACTTGGGGTAGAAAGTATACAGGTAAGGCTTTCCAACGAACTATCATGAGCTCAATTCGGATGTCAGGAAGGGCCTCAAAATCAGCTCCATAGTTGTGCTACGTATAGAGATTTTGGGCGCGGCGCATAGAGAATTTTGGCCTATTTTTCACTCTTCAACTCAAAATTTCGGCCAGTTTTGACTAGTTCTACTTTTTTATGTTACTCTTGGTCTAACTTGATGTAATTTCATGACCATGATGTAATTTTGGCACATTTTTACTTGTCTTAGCAGATTCATTCACCAAAAGGTGAAAGGTGAGTGAATGAATCAGTTTCCTAACATATAGATGCAAGTTGTTTCATTGCCTATTTTTCAGTTCCTTGTTTAGATATGGTTGAAACATCTCCTAGAATGATGAGCTCGACCCCTAGAGGCATGGGAAGGAGTTAGGCTTGTGTATATCATGTAATTTTTCAGTCATTTTCAGGGTTGGACACTTGGGATTGCTTGGCACTTCATTGTACATTTGATTTCTGCATTTTTGGCAAAGGAAAGACCAGGGTTTTGTAGCACTTGTTGGGATCCTTGTGGCTCTATGTTTTGATTGTGTTTTTCTTCATGCAATTTTAACTTCATTAATGTTTCATGTATGCCATTTCCTTTCTCTTTGCTTCTAAAATTAAACAAATTGAGTGACAAAGGTAGAATTCATTGGCTTGTTGTGCTTTGCCTTAAACTTTGTTTAGTTTTACATGTTTTCATATGTTTAGAGAGGATTCTTAAAGCCTCTTGCCCTCTTTAGCTCCTCAGCAGTCTTTTCTATCCATTCATTTAATCTAAAGCATCAAAACTATTGCCTACCTTGCCCCAACCGGAACTCTGCAAAAATTTGGCCTCATCCCCGGACCCAAATTTGCCTTTCCATTTTTCCAACAAAACCCCCCAAAAATCAAATCAAATCCTTGCACTTCATAACTAGCCTAAAATTAGTTGTTAAATCAGTCATCTCAAGCCCCATCGATTATCTTTTCCTGAGATTGACCCAGAGAGAGCCCTCTCTTGTCCTCGTAGGGCTAGCTACGAGGCTGAGCGTGGTTTAATGTGGACCTAGAAGCTTACCTTTTTAGCCTGAGGTAAATCTAGGCTCTAACACATACACAGAAATATCTATACATGTATGCGTAAGCAAACAGATACATATATCATTTAGAGTAAATAGAAAGTTGAAATACAATACAACATATGCATGAAATGTGTTGGCTCTATTATATTAAGTGTAAGTTCTAGTCATACAATACATCCATGTCCAACCACTAGTTCTAATAGCGGAACATTATAGCCACAACCACCTGCTCCTACAAAGAGATGTACTAACATTGCATAGTGGAGAAGCCAAGGCTCGTTACAATATTGTCCAAGCTCTCTCTAAGATAGTCCTATCAGAAGCTTGGCTGACAAAAAGCCCATACAAGGAGTTATGAGGTGTTATTTATAGCAAAGGATGGGGTGACCCTTGACATTCCCCTTTGAGATCATTCATCTACCCTCATGACTCTTCAACTACTTTGTGACTGTTACATTCATCTATCAACACTTGAACATCCACATGACAAGATGTTACATTACAATGCGCATGTGCCCATGTGAGACAAAATGGCTTGAGAAAGCCATGTAAGACATCACAGACACTCATACCATTGCATTGAGACCAACTCTTTGACATTCATGTGATGATTGAAGGTGATGAGCTGATGCTAAGTGTTAACACCCAGGTTGTTCCCTATGACTCCCAAGGGAATACGGCCGGGGTAACCACTAACCAAGCTTTGGATTATAGATCCTAACCTATCTATAATCAGAGAGGGCTCTCTCTTTAAGTTTCAGCTATGCGTTGTGAAGATTTTAGGCTAGTAAAAAGTCTTAGTTTCTTGTTTGAGACTTTGGTTGGTGAACTTTTGTTGTAAGAAGGGCATGTAATGTGCAGAAGATGCTAATCCATTGGGCATATGGAGTTAGAAATGTGAGATAGTTCTGGTGCCTGTGATGGAGAAAGTTTTGTTGCAAGGCTAGATGGCTATTGTTAATATAATTTTCCGTTTAGTGAGTGAAACAATGGGAAATGGAGTTACAGACAATGTGATACCAATTTGAACAACAATCTCTACTTAGTAGCATAAATGAATTACTAAATAGTGACTGTGAGATATTTAGGGCTTATTGGAGCAGTTAAGAATTCCAATTTAAACAACTGAAGTTATAGAAAAACATTTATAGTGAAGATAGATTGAGATCAGGGTGTCTCCATGGACAAATCCTGAGCTATTCTTTTTCTTTCTTTCCTAGATTTAGAACAACATGTGACTGTCATGAGTTAAAACAAATAACAGAACTTTAACATAGATAGAGAAACACTTATTATATTAAACCATAGCACTAGAATCCTGTAGCATTCAGTGGTTCCAGTCACAGTATGCACCAGTATGACTCAATTCCTGTAAACTCCAAGCTTTATTTATAACATCCTTCTGAAAGTTACAGCTGAGTTCTCATTTCTTCATAAGAGAACAACAAAAACCAACAACCCCTTGAAAGTTTGTGTGAGGGGAAATATATACAAAAGGTTTTACAAAATATTTGAATGTTGAGTCATTTGATAGATTAACTATGCTCACCCACTTTACAGAATAGCAGATAAGAAAGTTATTTCTACTCTAAATGTAAGATAAATGGTCTTTAATGTTGTCAGGCCTCTTCTTGACCTTTGGAGGAGACTGAGTCGGTTGAGCGTTCTGCTTTAATGCTGAATGATGTGAATGATGTGTCTTTATACTCTCTCATGCTGTAGCTTTCTTGGCCCTGTTACCTGTAGCTGTCATTGTTGCTTTTGGTGGCCGAATCTTCCTGCTGAGTTGGCTCATTCCACTTTTCCCAGTCATAGTATATGCCTCATACTTTCTGAATGTGATGACTTATATATTTCGATGACAAAACTTTGATGAAACCCCCTGCTTATAATAATAACTGTATCATTGAGGTCCACCATTCCTGTGTAGGAAATTGATGCCTCAAAATTGCATCCAAGGTCTCATCTGCCTCTGTGTATTTGTAGAAGTTTGGAGGCACTTCAAATAAATGGTTGATCTCATTCATAATAAAAAACAAATTTTCTACTCTGTCATAGAGACTTTGCCCATATGTTGGCCCTGTTACCTGTGAGCTGCTTGATCCTTGATTGATCTGATTGGTGGCAAATGTGCTCACCCTTTTTGCATAAACCTCATGTGATAGAAGTTTCCCTGCACTGTTGAGCAAGCTTGGAAGACCTCTGCCATGTAATGCTGCAAACTTGTCCATGAACTTGTTGACCTATGTTTGCATGTCCTGGCTTCTTCTATCCAATGTCTGCACCAGGATTTTCAGTGTGAGGACCCTCTTTATTAGCTAGATAGTTTTTGTCCTGTTGGAGATCCCAATTGCTACCAGCTGAGGACCTGTCCGGTTATTAAGCACATTAATCATTCTATTGGCTATCTCAGGCATACTGCCTAGAGATGCCCTTGCTCTATGGACTTCCTTTTGTACTTTGCCTTTAAGCTCCATCTTCTCATGAATAGTTTCAATGTATTGCCACTGATCCGTTATTGATTGGCCAATGTGGGTCCACGAAACTGTCTTGATCTCAGCCACCACTTTGTCAAGGGTGAGCTCTTTCTCCAGCTCCTTTATCCTTTCTTTGAGATCTTTTATTTCTCTCCCTTTCTCAGCCACATTCTGCTTGGATTTGTCATATTTCTCATTCAGCTTGGCCAAATTCTCCTTGGCTCCATTCAGTTCTGTCATCTGGGCTTCGAGGGCCTGGATCTCACTCATAAATTTCTGCATGTCGAGGCTTGGAGCCTGCTCTGTAGTTGGTGCTGGTGCTGCTGTTGATGTTGATGGTGTTGCTACTGATGTTGATGGTGTTGTTGGTTCTGTGGGAGGAGGAGTAGTCTTTGGGGGCTCCTCAAGGTTTATAACCTCTGGAGGGGGCGGAGAAGTCTGGCCTCCCTCTTTCTGCTGCAGGGCTGCCTGCAATGCAGCCTCTACGTCCTCCAGCTTCCCTTCTGTCTGTACTAGCTATTTGTGCAGTGCTACCAGCAATGTAGCTACCTCCTGGTCTTGCCTCTACTGAGCAACCTCATCTGTTTAGGGGTGAATGGTTGCTAGGAGCTTCACCTTCTTTCTTAGGGCTACAAGGTCTGCATCTCTTATCTTCAACAGTGATTGTATGGCCTTTGGATCCTTGGGATCATGCCCAAGCTCTATAATTATATCTTCCAAAGACTTGATCCTGTTGTCTTTGGCCAGGGAGGATACCTTCTCCAACTCAAGTTGGGCAGCTGTATTATTGATGCTGTTTTCCAACCTATTAGCCAACATTGTTTTGTCTGCCAACGTTGCATAGACCATCTCACCCGTTTGCTTGTGAAGCTCTATTTGGTCCATAGGGTGGATGTCCTTTGCAAGAACCTCAAGGTTGGTTCGTATATAGTCTGCAGCTGACTGTGGCTGCAGCATGGTGGACATGAAATGACTCATGGTCATTTTTCCTTCTGTGATGTCATAGGCTGACATAAGCCTTTTTTGATTGGTAGGGGCCATCTTCAGCAACTGGTTGTAGATTTGGAGCTTGAGTGGCACATTTATCCTCTTGATCTCAATAAACTGTTCCTTGATGCATGCCTCTGTTCTCCTTTGATGGCTTGAGGAGCTGACCTCTCCTCCAATGGTTCTCCCTTGTTCCTGCTGAAAGGAACTGGCAGATGCCTCCATACTTGGTGGGCCCATTCCCAACGATTGCCCCATAGGAATTTCTTCCTCAGAGAGGGGATTTAATCTCTGCCTTTTCTCCCCTTGATTTGTTGACGTGGTGAGGGGAGTCTCCTGTTCTCTGTCCCTCTTCTTTCCTTTTTCCTCCTTTTGTGGAGTTTGAAGCACTGAGGCCTCCACTGTGTTTTCTTGCCCAAGAGGCATTTTCTCTTGAACCTGTTTCTCAGTGGGTGTTGGGGCTTCAGCCATTTGCTCTTGCTGCATAGGTTGCCCCTCTTCTTGATGTTCTTCTTGCTGTTCAACCTCCTTTTCTATTTGATGTTCTGTTTGCTGCTCTGTCCTAGGAGGTGGTTGTTCATGCTCCACTTGCTTACCTTTATCTTTGTTCGATTCCTATTGGGCAACTCCGGCTGCTTGCTGCTGGACTGTGGAAGATGAGGCAGCTGCTCCAATTTGCTTTTGACAGCAGGAAGAAACCTGTCCACAAGTTTCTAAGTCAGCCTCTTTTTCAAGATTCCTTGCCTCTCTTTGTAGCATTTGCTCCCTACCAATTGGCTCTTCTAGGGTGCCCTCTTTCCAGCTTAAAGTATTGGCATACTACTCAATATGAGGCAATTTAACGTGAGCGTAGCCACCCAATTTGTATTTTATCCTCCTGAGGGCAATGAAGTGTTTGGGGTCATAAGGCACCCACTTGAAGCTGGTTTGCGGTCTGAGGGTCTCTAGGATCAGGTCAGCTTCCTTCCATCCTTCCTCCCTTTTATTGTACAGAAAAGGGCCTAGCTGATTTCTCACCTTCAGTTGCACTTTCTTATTTTTGCTTTGGAAATGGACAAAGTCTGCATTTCCAAACTGCCTGAAGTACTCTAGGGAAAAGAGTCTCATAGGGACATATTTTGGCAACCTATAAGGACTCAACTCACAGCCATATATTCTAATTATTTTGTGGTGTTGGTAAAAGTACCAATCACCAATGCTGTAGGCCTTTGAGAGGTGGAGGATTCTTTGCATTTCCTCTGTCAATCTGGGAGGAGGGACACCCAATAACAAGGTCATAGCTGGATTGATGAAAAGGTCAATGAATTCACAGTAGGTGTAAGGTGAATAAGCTAGAATATGGTAGATTGAAGACCAAAACACAACAGACCTTGGGCTTCCCTGGGAATCTAGCTTTTTGAGAGGGACAGGGAAGGCATCAGGCTGATAAAACAAGAATAAATGATATATGTACCTGGTGTATTTAAACACCTTTTCCCTTTCTAGATTCATTAATTGCTCATGAATCCTATTGGCAATAAAAGTGGCAAAATCATAATGTACAGCAGGAGGCATTCCTGGGGAAAAAATGGACAGCATGGCCATAATGGTTTCATCCAAATCCTCATATGACCCATAACCCAGGATGTAACTGATCAACTCCACCAGCATTTTTCCCAGCTCATTGAGATACTGATAAGCTATAGGAAGGGTGGTGCTCATAGCTTCAAATTGTGGCTGGATAAACAACTGACTAATCCTAGCAATCTGAGCACTGGACAACTTGCTCCCTTTCGTTATCAAGTCATGGATGGAGAGAGTAGTTAGGGGTTTTGTGGTGTGAAAATGGAGCATTTCATTGATGGCCTCAGGGGTGATATGGAACAATACTGAGCCTGAGGGGCTGAGGACGACTCTCTGACAAGGGTCATAGCTCGACCTGCCTTGATTTATCAAGTCTGGGAGGACATTGACTTGAGGAAGGTTGTAAATGGGTATGTGGGAGTCCCAAATTCCTAAGGTATCAGCCCCACTGAGATATTGGGCCTTTAACTCATTCAACAAGTGAATATTGAATTTGGCTGTCATGGCCATGGAGTCTAACATCTGGTAATCTCTATCACCCAGGGCCTTCCACTCTAGCTCTATGTGTGGGGCGTTCAGAGGCTGAACATTCAGGGCTACTGGTGTTTCCATGGCTGTGTAGTACTTGTGAGTTTGTACTGAAACTGGCTTTAGTGGGAAGGAGAACACAGAGGGCTAATTTTGCAAAAGTAAAGCCAATTGTAAGGGTAAATGAGGAAACTGTGGTGACAAATGGCGTAGAATGCTTAAAGGGAGTTAATTTAGGGACTGTAGGGACTGGCAACTCTGTTTTTCCAGTGAATTATGCCTTTCAGGTTTTCAGTCCACGAATGCGTGGACAGAGTGTGAATTTAGGATAAGGCGACTGTATATGGGTTTAGCAGGTGAAATTCGACCCTACCACTGTAAAGGGATGCTGGTTTACCGGGAATTTACTGGTAAATTGGTTGCAATTACTCTTGTTAATTGAGTGTTGTAGAATTATGGACAGAAGCACGTTCTGAGGGGATTCTTTGGGAAAATACCTGGTGAATTGCCGACAATGGTCGCAAATGCAGGCAGGTGGGAGGCGGCAGCGTCCTTCAGGTTGATTTTTTTTGTAGGTTGGCGACAGGTGGTTGTAAATTACATGCAGAGGTGAGCAGTAGTTCAGTTTGCAAAAGTGAGAAAAAACGCGAAAATTGGCTAAAAATGGGCTTTTTGGGTATTGGCATGCTTTTTGGATGACGTCAGTATGACATCATCAGGTGGGGTCAGGGTTGGGTGACGTCAGGATGATGTCACCGGGTGACGTGGCAGTCTGTGGGCAGTCCACGGGGATTGCACAGGTGGCGAACACGTCGGAGCGCTGGCGAGCGGGGCTGCTGATAGGGCGCTGGATGGAAGTGACGTGGGCGGGCGTGGCGCTGGCGTGGGCAAGCGGTATAGTTGAGCGGTAAGTGGGTTTTCTCGGACCGCCTTCTATACAGTCGTGGTATTGTCAGAAGGCGACCCGAGAAAATCTGGGGGTGACGCGTGGCGGAGGCCTGACGTCACCCTCTGACAGTTTCTCGGGTGGTATCTTTCGGTCATGGAGGCCCGTCCGATATGCATGTGGGCCATCGGATGGGAAAGCCTAGATCTGACGGTCGACAGGTTGATAAGTTGCAAGAACGATATGGAAGGCGGGCAACATAAAATATTAATATTTTTGGAAATACGAGCCCGGCGGAAACATTAGCAAAAGTGGGTTTTCGGGTTGTTTTGCAGAGTTACGAGTTAAATGGATTTTAACAAAGGTTAACTTGCAAAGCGGGTTTTTGGCTAATTAATCCGAGCGAGTCCCGGATTAATCCCAGGATTAATTATTTAGCACTCTTTGGGTTGCGCTCAAATGTTTTTAGCACTTGAAGACATTGAAAATCATACATAGAGCTGTAATGCTCGGGGGAGGGGATACTTACATTTTTTGGGTTTTTTGCCAAGTTTTACATAGTAATAGGGGAATAGGGGGTATGGGGAGTTAAATAGTAATAGGTTAGTAGTTAATATGAGTGAGAGGGGTGGATGGAGGGGATGGAATACTAAGTTTTGTTTATACGAAATCAACTTATTTTTTTGGAAGTAGATCAAAATGAAAAGAATATTTGCACAAGAAATGTGGCTCTTAAAGAGACTAGGACCAGCAACAGACTTTGACTTTCTTTGTGAACATGGGTGGCATAGGGATGTTAGTCATGAATGTGATAGGGGGTGATTTGGAAGTTAGACATGCTCCATTAAGCTTTTGCAAGACTGCTGCAAATAGACCATTTGTACTGGCACCATGTTTTTACCTTTGCTTTAGGCCAGTGAAATGCCATGAACCATGCTTTCTGCAACCCCCTCTGCCTACCCACTCTATTGCCTAGCATTTTTTGTTACTCCAAGGAGGGTGCACTTAGATTTGCAAACCCTTTTGTGCCTTTTCTTTTCCTTTGGCTTTCTTTTGATTTTCTATCTAAAGCTACCCTTATTGCTTCCAAGGCCCCAGATTAAACAGTTGGGAACCTTCTTTCTCTACCTATCTACTTTACCTACCAAGATTGAGTTGTTTGGATAGGTTTCTTTCTCTAATCTACAACAAAAATTGAAACATGGCATGACCCAGCTTAGGCTATTGGATCACCCATTCTGAAGTAGGGCAACATCAACCAAATGTAGGTATACTTTCTCTACAAAAATATGAGATCTTTGTATCATCAAAGTAGATCATATTGGCACTTCCCCTGCCAATCATGAAAAATGAAACCTATTGGTATCGGTAGCTAACAGTGGCTCCACTTGGGGATGGTTTTTCTTTGGAAAGACCAAGAACAGCAGGTCAGAATGCCTTGGCCCTTGACTACTCCTACCAAAACTTGAAAACTTTATCTTTGTACTTCAAAACTGGAGGTTGTCACCTATGTGGAACTTCTGGAATATAAAGCTTTTTTCTGCTTATTTACAACAATCTTTTGAACTGAACTATTTGTATGCTGAAAGAAAATATATACAACTGATTATGTACATGAGAAAAGACCCTGCTATATGCATGGAAAATAGTCAAAATAATGCTTCAACATCCTGCCATTGACAGGACCTTCATTTAAGTCAGTTTCATCCAGATTTTTAAGGAAGTAGGTGTTGTTTCCTTGGACTGCTTGGATAATAAATGGTCCTCTCCAAAGAGAATCAAATTTTCCATGTTTTCCTTTATCTTCCCTTCTTGAATCCCACTTGAGGACTTTGTCACCTACACTGAAATATTCAGCCTTAGTCCTTCTATCAAAAGCTTTCTTTAACTTTTCTTGGAGAATTTGTACTCTGCTATAAACTTGGTCTCTGGTTTGCT
>APFE031055035.1:219037-237183 GCA_000404065.3 Pinus taeda
GAACCTTCTTTCTCTACCTATCTACTTTACCTGCCAAGATTGAGCTGTTTGGACAGGTTTCTTTCTCTAATCTACAACAAAAAATGAAACATGGCATGACCCAGCTTAGGCTGTTGGATCACCCATTTTGAAGTAGGGCAACATCAACCAAATGTAGGTATACTTTCTCTACAAAAATATGAGATCTTTGTATCATCAAATTAGATGATATTGGCACTTCCCCTGCCAATCATGAAAAATGAAACCTATTGGTATAGGTAGCTAACAAATAGGAAAGGCGACAACATTCAACAAAGTGTAAAATATATTATATATATATTTTTAATTATTTTTTCAAGCAAATGGATGGAGTTAAAAAGAGTAAATACAATATTAGAATGTATGTGAGATTAAAATTGTAATGTTGTTTTTTAAATATGTTATGTAAAGGTTTTAATTAATTTTATTTTATTTTTCCCATGGAAAAATTCGTAATTTCATTAAGAAAAAAAATTACATTTTGTAGATCCATGTGCATATTCCAATATTTTTATCAATAGATATCAACTTCCGAAGAAGTACTATAGCTTACTACTTGTATCCACGCAAGGAGGTAATAGCCCAAACAGAGTATGAGAAAAGTATCAAAATAAAAGAACAGTTCAAAATAGGATTATATTATCTTATTCCACTCAGGGAGATAATATGCAAAACCATATACTGTACCATTCATATAAATGGCAGCATATCAGATCAGTATCAACAAAAGGAAATAAGTACAAAAATATGAAATCGGAGTCCAGAAATTAGTCCATAATGTCCACAAATGGCCTGTGATAGTACTGATAATGTACTCCTTCATTCTGTTCACGAATTAACCAGATGCCCGGCTCCTCGATCGCGTCTTCTTTGGAAAGATGGTCAACATCTGTATTCCGCTCCCTGTAGATGTGTTTACATGAAAAATAGTCAAAATTGGATATCAATCTTAATGCTTCATCTAGAATGTGTCTCAATGAGAAAGACCAACAATGAGAACTTTTATTTAACCAGTCGCAAACTATTTTAGAGTCTCCAAACAATTGTAAAGCATGGAAATTCTTCTCCAAAGCAAAACAGATAATATGTAAAGCTGCTAAAAGTTCTGCATAGTTGTTAGTTCCCCTCCTTAGCCCCATAATCAGGCTGAATGACTGCCTCTCTGATATGTGAAGGATAGCACCCCCCCCACAACCTTCTTCTTGTGTAACCCCATCAAAATATGCCCATGGCATGTTGGGGTCAAACTGTTCCTAAGTGATGTTCCTTAAGCGAGGAGGGGGCGGTCATCAGGGATGAGATCATAATCTGCTTTGATCTTGGTGGAAATAATAGTCCACCTGGGGGGAGGGGGGTATTTTGAAAGATTAAAAGATTGCGCGCTATCCAGATAGCCTAGAAAAACAGCAAGGGGAGGTTCCTCAACTTGTGGGGCAAGACAGAGGAATACCTAAGGTTCTAGGCTTCAATTAGAGAGTCCGCTTGCCAGTTACAAGTTGTGGGAACAGCTGCTATCACAAGATTCCATAAATTACAAGCTTCATGGCAGGTCAAGAATAGATGAGAAGCAGTTTCACCATCCATGTTGCAAAAATAACACCAATGAGGGCCATGGACGGATCGCTTCATCAGGTTATCCCTAGTGGGGATTTTGTTTCTCAGAATGCATCACATTAATAATTTAGATCTGGGAGGCGCCTTCAGTTTCCAGAGGTGTTTCAACCATGTATGAAGGATCTGGGGCTTCCGCGACTCTGCCAGAACAATGTATCCATCCTTTGGAGTATCTCCTCGACTTTGCCAAAGCCCAGATGATCTCATCATCATCTTCAGTGATTGAAATATGAGCCTCCGAGAGAGCCTATATATAGTCCTTCCAGAGCTGCTGCCATAGAGGAGGAATGTTGAGCTGAAGATCTGATTTCCAAGCTTAATGGAGGATAGAGGAGTTTGCCTCATCTACAATATGAGCAAGGTGTGTAACATTTTTCTCTCTTAGGTGCATAAGTAGATCTGGAGGTAATCTGTGCATGTTCCCACATCCAATCCACGGGTCTATCCCAATGCACACTTTGCTCCTCGAATGGATTCGCCAAGTAATTCTAGAGCGGATGGGATCCAAAGCTTTCAGTACAACCTTCCAAATGATCGAAATACTAGTATAGAGTCTAACCGGTCTTTTGATCCAATCCAATATTTGTGCAGGGGAAATGTATTTCGAGTAAGCCACCCTTGTCCACAAACTGTCTGAAGTGAACAACTGCCAAGCTAGCTTCGCTGCTAGTGCTAAGGAAAAATCATCAAGCTTTTTGAGTCCCCAACCTCCCCATTTTTTTGGAAGTGTGAGTGCATCCCATTTTTCCCATGCAAAAATTCTTCCCGGTTGATTACCCCTCCATAAGAATCTGCAACAAAGAGTTTGAATCCTCACCAAAATGCTTCGAAGAATCCAGGCTAGGGACATCTAATAGACTAGGGTTGCTTCCAAGACACTCATGATGAGTGTTAATCGGCCTGCGCAAGATAAAAATCTTAGGTACCATATGTTGAGTCTATTTTCCAACTTGGCAATGAGCCAAGTCCAATCCACAATCTTGTATCCTATGGGCTTTAACTTGTATCCCAAATATTTCAGTCCCTCCTCTAGATCAATCTGTACAAAGTGGAATCGGTGGAGAGCGTAACGAATTTCATGCTGTGAGCAGGTGGTGGTCGTCAAAGTAGATTTTCCATCATTAATAATCATCCTTGTGGCTTTCTGAAAAAAATAAAATATATCTCTGATAGATTTCAGATCCCCAACGCTTCCATTGAGAAAACCAGCACGTCATCCATGAACAGAAGGTGTGTGAGCGTGCAATCATCCGTTATCTTTATACCCTTGAGTCATCCTCTCCTATGTTCTTCTTTTATTATCCGACTAAGCCCTTCCATGATTAGAAGAAACAAGAGTGGTGAGAGGGGACACCCTTGTCACAAACCTCGAGCCGAATTGAAGAATGGAGATGCACTCCCATTGACCAGGACACTAAATTGGATGTTAGTGATGCATCCCATAATCCATTTAATAAAGATGAAAGGGAATCCAAGGTGAGTTAAAAGCATTCGTAGGTATAACCAATTCACCTTGTCAAAAGCTTTAGATAAATCAACCTTCATGATCATACCTTTGCCTTTTGTGCTGTGGAGAGAGTGTAATACTTCCTGTGCTGTCCCAATTGCCTCATGGATTTGCCTGTCCTGTAGGGAAGCAAATTGTTCAGGCAGGATGTGCTTGGATAAAATTGGCTTCAATCTGTTTGCTATTATTTTGGCTATAATCTTATACAAATAGTTACAAAGTGAAATGGGATGGAATTCATCAAAAGTGACCGGATTGTCTGACTTTGGAATGAGAGTAATGAAAGTGGAGGTTATGGCTGCTTCCAAACGACCCGAAGCTCTTGACTCCTCAACTACATTAAGTAGATCCGAACTAATCAAATAAAAAGAAGCCAAATAGAATTCAATGGATCATCCATCAGGTCCTGGGCTTTTGTCCTTGTTAAACCATTTCAAAGTGGCCTCCAACTCCTCTAATGTAACCTCTTCCATCAAATCGTCTTCATAATCTAGCTCCACAAACCTAGGGAACAATTGAGCAACTCTGATAATTTCAGCCAAGTTAGTCTCCCTGGGGTCACTATAGGCATTTTTAAAATGAGAGTTGGCCAGAAAAGCAAGCTGAGGGAAAGTGCTTGCTGTCATTCCCTGTTCATCCTGCATTTTCCATATTGTGTTTATTGCTTTCCTCCCATTAGCAAACTTTTGATAAAACTTTGTATTTGCATCCCCCTCCTGAATCCAGATGGCCCTGCTTCTCAGTCTCCATTTTTCTTCCCTCTCTTTGAGGATTTTTCCACAGGTCAAGTAGAGGGATGTGATTTTATTCTTAGGCTCCTCTGAGCTATATAGACCACCCAACTCATTTTCAAAATCTGCGAGCTCAAGTTCTATTAGTCTCAGAGATTGATCATCTTGTAATCTTTTTTGGTGAGCCCAGATTTTGGACATCTTCTTCAGCTTTGAGAGGTTATGGATAAATCCTGTTGTTACATCACCCCTTACCTTGGAGGGTTTGTTTTCCAGAAGGCGGTCACCATGCTAATGTATGATGCTTCCTTAAGCCAGGTTGAGCTAAACTTAAATGGACCCTTCGGCCTGACTCTTCCACATTCCATTTCCATATATATAGGTAGATGGTCTGAGAGCCCACCTGTGCCAACCCATTGCCTGATGTTGAGTCCCAGATCCATAACTTGTTCTTTGACTAAAAATCTGTCCAGTCTCCTGGCTAGGCCATTATCACTAACTCTATTGTTCCTCCAAGTGGCTTGAATCTTTGCAGTGGGAATATCGATCAGGTGGTGAAATTCCAAAATGGATGAGAAGTAGTCCGAGAGGGAGTCCGTTTGTGCGCGCTATCCCCAGTATTCAACATGTCCTATGGAAAAGTTGAGGTCCCCTTCGACTATCAAATTATCAACTGAAAGTAAATCCAATCTCAGAAGATGGTCCCAAAATTCAGGTCTATTCTGGCAAGGCCCATATATATTGATAATTCTGAAAAGCATCCCCAGCTTAGTTGAGTGTACATTGGCCCCTAAGTAACCAACCCCGCCCCAGCTATTAATTGTCTTGATAGATCGAGCATTGATGCCCATAGAAAGGCCTCTAGATCGGCCTTGGGCATCCAATCCTGAAAATTTCCATCCTAGCAGAGAGTGCTCAAGAGTGCGGGAAATATCATCAGCGATGCCTAAGGTGTCCTGGAGGAAGATAATATCTAGCAATTCGGCAGAGAGTAACCGACGAAGAGCTAGTTTTTTATCGGGCCTAGCTAGCCCTCTGC
Source organism: Pinus taeda (assembly GCA_000404065.3). Classification (NCBI taxonomy): domain Eukaryota; kingdom Viridiplantae; phylum Streptophyta; class Pinopsida; order Pinales; family Pinaceae; genus Pinus; species Pinus taeda. Next base: position 223,947 of record APFE031055035.1, read on the forward strand.
AATTGAAGGATAGTATCTTCATGGAGGGGGTTCAGAGGGGGTTGTTCTAGCTCTAAGAACCCCAGGAATAGTGGATTGTTTGCCCATAGCAATATCAACATCTGCTTGAGCTTGTGCGCTTTTAACACCAGAGGGACAACCTTGGGAAGCCTTAGGAGGGGGTTGGGGGGGGATGGAAGATGTCGAATTCTTCGTTTGAGAACACGTATTATATCTCGGTTCAGAGGGAGCAGCCAAGGAGGCCGAGGGCTCTGGAGAAGGGGTACAAAAAAGGGTGGGGGTGTGGGGGGGAAGGAGGTGTGAGGGGAAATGTACATAAATTTGAACAGGGGCCTCCATTGATTGTTACGTTCCCGGTCCCAAAGACTGCCCAGATATTGAATTATTATGAATATCAGAAATTCATTGAGTGGGGGTCAAGTGTATGGATTTCATACCTGAAGTATTGGAGTCACCGGAGGCTACCGCGGCCGGAGCTGGAACTGGAGGCGGAGGGCGATGAGGCAGGCTACCACGCTTCCTCGGGGTGCTCGTAGCCGGTTCCAAAAACCTCAAATGAGGACTTGAAAAAGTATTTGTTCCTCCAAAACATGGATTGGCATTCCTATGCATGTCTTCCGAAGCTCGAGGTTGTTCCTCCGTTCCAGAATCTTCATGCGACTGAGCCTCCTGCTCCTGTGAATCCTGTGTAGTATGCCTCACCGCCTTCCTGCTGTTCCACCTATTCAGTGGGAAATCTTTGAATAGGTGCCCCATCTTGTGGTAGTGCCTACATCTGAAGGGTAGCCCTACATGGTCCAACATCTGCCTCCTCGTAGCATTCCTCCATTGAATATTAATGTACTTTAGAAGCCCTTCCGAGAGGTCCATGTGCACTAAAATCCTGGCATAAGCCATTCTTCCCGTCGAAATAAAAGTGTCATCATAGGTAAGGTAGGAACCCATGGCATCCCTAATCTGCCTATAGATCTGCTCTATCTAGAAGTGGCAGGGAAGGCCCGAAAGAAGTACCTAGATAGGTCCAGCCTCCACTCTCTCCTGTTCAGGATTGAACATTAGCGTCCACCTACGAAGGAGGGCTGGTGCCTGGTCAATGTGCCAAATGGTGGAGAGGACCCAGTTTGTGTGAGGGAGACATTTGAATTGTAGGGAAAACCAGCCCTTAACAAAGATTTGAACCCTAGGGGGTTCCGTCAAATGATGTCCCCAGACTTCCATTGTCCATTTTTGAAGCCTCTCCATGCTGTAGTGCCTGCCCCTGACTCGCCCCACCAATGATTTCTCTACCGAATCCATAGCTTCATGAAATGGTGTGTCCTCGTTTAGTTTGAGGAAGATTTCACTACTGCACTATGGGAGGCGTCTTTTCCTCTTGGAAGCCCCTTTGTGTTTGCTACTCGTGCCTTCATTTGACCTGCCTGTCTGTACCGCCGCATGTGTGGTTGAATCTTTTGCTGCCGCAAGTCCTTTTGCTCTAATGTTGTCAAAATGCCCTGTAATAATTTCGATGCCCGTGAAATTTCCTGGGAGGGAATTCCCCGCATCCAAGGGAGCTGATAGTATTGGCGCTTGGTTTTCTTGCTCTGGAAGATACCCCTCCAAGGGTTTGTTCGACCCTGCCCCTGTTTGTAATGAACCCAAAACCGACCCTAGGGTATGAACACCCGGATCTCGCCAGCACTCAACAACCGTCAAGGAACTTGGTAAGAGTTGAGGGCCTGTGTAGTCCCGAATAGTCGAGGCTTCTATGGGAAGCGAGATGGAGAGTATGCTCGACCTTGAGAGAGTAGGGAGGGCTTTGACTTCTGTTGTGAATTCCTGGTCAAACGAGAAGAAATCTTCCACCGTGGTCCTGGGTTGAGTCCATATGGGATGGTTCTCCGAAGGCTCCACGGAATAATCAACTTTATCCTCCATAACTGTCAAACCCCCTTGCTGACAGTTGCTTGCAGGAATGTCAATAGAGGACCGGTAACTGTCTAGGGGAAGACAAAATAACTGGAAAGAAAAGCCGCAAACAACTAATAGGTGCGATGAGGTAGCCGCTGAGCAGCTAAAATGGGGACTTCAGCCTAGTCGATCCCACTTCACTGTAAACTATGTCGCTCACCAGGTTCGATGCCCTAACCCCACTCGCTCGTCATCTCAGGCTTTCGACCATTCATGCACCTTTAATCAATTTTTATTACTATAATGGTTTTTAATTTTTTTTATTAAAAATATATATTTTTTTAATCTACTTATTGATATATTATTATTATTTTTAATAATTAAATTTTTTATATGTTTTATTTTATATTAAAACAATATTAATTAAATATTTCAATAATTTAATAGTTAAATATTATGATTTTAAACAATATCATATATAATTCATAATCTATTTATTATATTTATATTATATATTTTTAAATATAAAAAACAAACCCAAAATTATCTATTATATATATATTTATATATTATTATATATATATATATTATAATTAGAGATTTAAAACCATTACTAAAACTCTATTCTAAAATGGAAAATCAAAACTTAAAAGATCAAAACTTAAAAGATTAAATATTCATGAGAATAAAAACAAAAAAAAAAATGACCTTTTGGGCATTAAGTAAAATAAATTTTAAGTAACCCATGAAACAACAGTAAAAGATAAAGCCGTACACTAAAATCCAAATTCAAGAGATTAAGTACTTACTAGTATAAAAAAATGACCTGGTCATTACGGAAAATAAATTTTATATGAACCCATGAAACAACAATATAGTCAGATTAGATTTATTTACTTTTAATGTTTTTAATATTTATTATAGCATAAAAATAAATAGTGGTATAAACCTTTTATCTTTTAAATAGTTATTTAAAATTTAAAAGAATTAGTATAAAAAATGACCTGGTCATTATTATGGAAAATAATTTTTATATGAACTCATGAAACAACACTATAGTTAGATTAGATTATTTTTTTTTTAATGTTAATATTTATTATAGCATAAATATAAATATAAATACTGGTATAAACTTTTTATCTTTTAAATAATTACTTTAAATTTAAAAGAATTATTAAAGTGTAAATGTTAGTGATTAAAATTTCATCAAATAGTAATATTAAATTTATTTATGCATATAAACATATGATTATTATAATTATATGGTCAAAACATAATGGCACCTTGGAACTCTAAAATAGGTTTTTTCTAAGATGTACTTTCACTAACTTTTTTGCTGTGTTGCGTTGCACAGCCCGTGACCTAGATAGCGTCGCTATAGAGACCTCTTCACATGTTTGCAACTCTAATGGAGGCCGGCGGGGGTGCCAATCCCTCCCCTCCCCTACCTGAACTCCTCGCATTCAAGAAGCTCATCGATGGATCTCTCATGAGACCACTGTCCGAGACTCAACATAAATTCATCAAAAAGCTGGATTGCATCCTAATCGTGGAATTTCCAATTGTAGAAACATGCAAATCAGCAGTCAATCTTGCAGACAAAGGGCTCATAGGATAGTTTACTGGGCTTTGGCCTTCTCCCAAATCTATTGAAGCTTGGGTGTAGAGGAATTGGACGTCGCTCATATCAGAAAGAATCAAGAGCCACCTTGTAGGAAAAGGATTCTATGTATTCGTGTTCGAAAGCTTTGAGGATAAAATACTTCATGGGGCCTCAGGGTTTATACCTGAATAAATGGACCCCTGATTTCGACCCAGCCCAGGATGTGTCGTCTATCGTTCTAGTGTGGGTCCGCCTACCTCATCTTCCTTTACATTGCTTGAGTCAAAAATCACTGAAAGCTATCGGCAATTCACTTGGAAGGTATATTGATCAAGCAATGCGAAAGGATCAATACTCATGCACATGGATCTGCGTGGAGGTTGATCTAGAAGTAGGGCCGCCAGAGGCAATTAAACTTACTGCAACAGACTAGACGCACATCCAGGAGCTAGACTATGAGCAACTACCCTTCAAATGTCGATACTATCATGGCTACAGCCATTTTGCAAGACATTCCAAAAAAAAGGAAGCAGAAGAGAGCGAGAAAGCAGAACAATGGACCACAGTGCAAAAAGAAGGGACAACAAAACCTAGAAGCAAAGGAATAACAAAGGAAAACAACCCTGGGCCAATGCACAAGAACAAAAATATGGGAACTCCAACCCCATGTCGAAATAAGGATCTCATAATGCAGAGCCCAATAAGGCCGCAGAAGAGTCGGAAGTAAATAAGGACTGCAGTGAACAACCCAAATCCCCTCCTAACAGGAAAGGAACAGAGGAGCAAGGGAAAAATGCGAGAACCCCCGAAGCATTCCCCTCCCCCTCTTATGCCAACATAGCAAGAAAGAAAGTACATGAATCACCAAGCTCATTGGAGGATGAGATCTTGGAAAGGCCTGCAAAAATAGCAGGAAAAAAGTCCTACAAATAAGCAAGGGAGGAAGAAGCTGAAAGGCAAAAGACTCAAGGAAGTCAACCCACTATAGAAATGTCAATCGGCAAAAGTACAAGGACAAGGCCGCCAAAAGGAGGAGGCCCAACCACCCCTAATAGTAAGTAATGAAAACCGTCTCTTGGAACTACAGAGGGCTAGGGAACCCGAAGAAAATTGAAGCGGTCAAAGATCTACTGAAAGAGGAACCAGCAGACATCCTAATGCTCCAAGAGACAGAGATAGAAGGGGAGGTCCTTCTCGGGATCAACAAAAAGAAATGGCAGAAGAATGCAGGAAAAGAAATAAGCGCAAGAGGCTCTTCCGGTGGAATAAGGTAGACCAGTTCAAGCTTGTCAACTCCCACAACACACAACACTAGAGCTTCACAGAGCTGAAGCACATAGCAAGTAAGTTAACCATTGCATTATTCAATTTATATGTACTCGTATTGTATTCTGAAAAGAAAGACTGTTGGAAAACATTAAATGAGTTTTTGGAACTGAATACCCCAAACAACATAATCACAACTGGAGATCTAAATCTAGTGATGAATGAAAAAGAAAAGAGAGGGGGCAGGACCGACAAGGATCAAATGATCTATGTAGTAGAAGATATGATACAACAATGGGACCTACTGGATTTTAAACCAAGGAAGGGGCTCTACACCTGGACCAATAACAGGACAGGGGAAGACCACATATCTGCTAGATTGGACAGGTTCTTGGTTCAAAGATCAATGTTGATGGAAAGGAGGCTAATCTCATCAGCCATTCTTCCCAAGCTTACCTCGGATCAAAAACCCATTTGAATAATGCTAGAGGAGGAAGAAAATCTGGGCCCAATCCCTTTTAGATTCAGCCCATTGTGGAATGGAAAGAGTGGTTTTGCAAAAATGGTCCAACTAGCATGGTCCACCTCAGTCAATGGCTCCCCCAATTATGTATGGGAACAAAAATTAAAAATAACAAAAAAGGCCCTTAAGGAATGGAGTAAACTCCCATCAAATACTCCCAAAAATCAAAGAATGGAGTTAGTGCAACACCTAGAAAAGCTGCAAAGTGAAATGGATAAAATAGATATAACTAAAATAGATCTAGAAAAGGAGTAAGAAGCCCAATGCAAAACATTTTGCTCCTTCAGAAATGAAGAAGAATATTGGAGATTAAATTCCAGGAGCCTTTGGCTGGAAGCTTGAGATAGAAACATAACATATTTCCATCGACAATGTATAGCCTGTATCTCCAGGAATCACATCACAGAGATCACCACCTCTGATGGGAGGTCATACAAAGGAATAGATCAAATAAAATCTGCTGCTGCATTAAATTTCCACCATCTTTACAGTAAAGAGAATGATGACTGTGAAGAAGACAACAAAGAATTCCCAAAGAACATTCCGACGCTGGTCACTAAAGAGGACAATGCAGCATTGTTGAAGCAAACCAATGAAGAAGAAATCAGCAAAATTATCTGGTCCATGAATCCAGATAAAACCCCTGGGCCACATGGATTCACCATTCACTTCTACAGGATATGGTGGGACATAATCAAAACAGATCTTATTTGAATGATAAAAGGATCCCTTCAGAAAGCAAAACTGGGTGGTAGCACCAATTCAACATTCCTTGATTTAATATCGAAAGAGTCAAACCCTACTTCCTTTGACATGTTTAGGCCAATCTCTTTATGCAATGCTTCATAAAAAATAATTGCAAAACTCCTTGTAAACAGAATAAAGCCACTGCTAAACAAACTCATATTAGATTCGCAATGAGGCTTCATCAATGGGAGACACATTCTGGATAACGTAATTCTAATTCAGGAAGCCATGCACTCCAGCAACCTTAGAAATGAGAAATGCATGCTAATCAAGTTAGACATGGCCAATGCATTTGATAGAGTAATGTTGTCCATCCTCTATCAAGTTCTACTTTCCTTTAGATTCAACGAAGAATTTTTCAAACTGATCCAATCTTGTACCATAAGTCCTTGGATTGCGCCTTTGGTAAATGGGAGGCCAACTGATTTCTTCCAAGCCATGAGGGGGCTGAGGCAAGGATACCCACTTTCTCCATTTCTTTACATTTTAATGGTGGATACGTTGAGTAGAAAGTTGGAGCAGGACATGATACCAGGAGCCGCCCCAGGTTTGAAAATAACTAAGGACCTCAAAACAATAAATCACGCCCTATTCATAGATGATTCCCTCATGTTGGGCAAAGCTTCAAACATAATAGCCTCTACATTAAAAAATACTCTCCAAGCCTATTGCAAAGTAATTGGAGCACTAACCAGTGAAAGAAAAAAGGCAGTCTATAGTTGGAATGCAGAAGAGGAAGAAAGTCAAAACATAGCTAGCAATTTGGGGTTCAATGGATACTCAAAATGGGACAAAATCAATTATCTTGGACTGCCATTAACACTGGGCACAAACAAACTCAATCTGTGGGAAGGAGTAATAACAAAAATCAAAGGCAAAATCGTTGCATGGGGAGGTCAATGGCTAACTCATGGTGGAAAATTAACTTTGATAAAATCCGTTCTTTCATCTCTGCCAATATATCAAGTGCCCTACCTCATGGCACCAAAGTCGATTTCAAGGCAAATAGCTCCTCCTACAGAGGAGCTATTGTGACACAAAAATACTCTCTAATGTGTTCAATGTCCATTATGTCTCTAGCATAGTAATATAGAGTGGATTTCCCGCCATTGGTTTGGAGAATAGAGGCAGCCCCAAATCTAGAAAATATGTAAAACAAAGCTTCCCATTGAGCTCTCGAGATGATTCCAAAGGTTAATATATCATCGACCAAAAATAAATGAGTAATATTTACAATACTAGTTATCTGGATTTCTTGAAAGATACTAGATCACTAAGCTTCTTTTATTTTAAGATTGATTCCATCCATAATAAGAAGAAAGATTAAAGGAGGGAGAGAACATCCCTGTTTAAGCCCGCGACCTGCATTGAAGAAATGTGTTGGGAGTCCATTGATTATCAAAATGAAGCATGTCGGAGAGATGCAGGCAATAATCCATTTGACGTTATGATTTATTAGTCACAACCTGTGTAGAATAGCCTTATGAAAGACCAGTCAACACTGCCAAAACCTCTGTATAAATAAATTTTCATAACCACCACTTCATTTTTCCTCGAATGGATTCTTGAGCCACGTCTATTGCATCATGTATCTAGCAATTTTTGAGAAATCCAAAATATTCTCTGGAGATATGGTTAGACAATACCACTTTAATACGCTTGGGATAAATTTGTAGAGGATATTGCACAAGGAGACTGGCCTGAAATCCCAGAAAGTTTTCGAAGAAGAGTTCTTCAGGATTAGAGCAAGAAATGTGGAATTGATTGCACCCAAAATCTGCCCACCCAGTCTAGCCTTCTCGATAATATTTAGAAGGCATTTTCCAAATAGATCAAAGAAGTGTATATAAAATTCCACGGTCCATCCATCTGGACCAAGGATTTTGTCCTTTGTGAAGGAACCCAATGTTTGTTGAATTTCCTGTAAAGAAACCATCTTGCATAATTCCTCATTTTCTTCATTGTCAAACATAGAGGAATATTGGTTAATTTCCCAAAATTGGTCTGCAAAATCAACCTCTTCCTTGGCTTCATAGCAGTGTTCGAAAAACCTGACAGCTTCTCTTTGGATGTCCTTGGTTGTATTATTAATTTGACCTTCATAGGTTTCCATTTGCCAAATTGTGTTGCAATTTTTCTGGTGGGAGGCATATTTATGGACAAACTTGTTATTTTTGTCTCCATCCTGAAGCAGCATAGCTCTTCTTTTTAGATGCCAAGTGATATCCTGTATGTGCAATATCTCTTTCTTCCGGTCCTCGCCACCTGTTTAGATCCTGTTGTGTTGGGATGATATGTTCCAGGGATGATCCAAAATCAGAGAACAGCTGAGAAATGTGTTTAATCTCGGCTATCATATGTTTCTTCATGTTCCTCTCCCATTTTCTAGTCCTCAATTTGATGACATTTAACTTATACACCATAGTATGCATCTCAGAGCCCTCGCAATGATAAGACAATTCATACCAGAGTGAGCGAATGAGATCGTTGAATTTAGAGTCCTCCAACCAAATTTTATTAAATTTTAAAGGGATCCCCTTGCAGATGTTCTCCATCTACCAATTTGTTAATATAGGCATGTGATAAAAAATGTATGTTCTGTGGATAGAGGACTGGAGACATCCCAACCTTTCAATTAACTCCTCGTGAACCAAGAAGTGATCAAGTATTTTTCTAATATATATTTCCCCTACTCTCCTGTTGGTCCATGTCGGGACAAGAGGGCTAGGGAAAATGTCAACCAGATGACAATCCACAATTAGTTTATGTAACGTGTCCACTAATGGATCAATACTTCTATGCAAACCCCATGATTCTTGCGTCATTAAAGTGGAATTGAGGTCTCCAGCCACAATGAGGCCATTGATCTTCAGAATGTTTGAGCTGGAAATTTTATCCCAGAATAGAGTTCTATCTTGGCAAGGGGCATACATGTTAAGTATGTGGATGCGGCCAGGTAATCCCCAAAGTATCCACATAGTAGAATACCAACAAAAAACTTGAAAGAATGAAAGTGTGCCTGATATGGATCCCAGAGGGAAATGGTACCTACCAAAGTGCCAGTAGATCCCACCGCAGCAATGTGCTAATATGGGTAAACCTTCTTGAAATATTCGTTGGTGCGAGAGGAGTCAACCATAGATTCCTGAATTAAGATGATAAAAGGATGAGTTTCCAAAATGTTGTGTTTAATCCCTAACAATTTGGAGCGATCCCCCAAACCCTAAATTTTCAATGAAAGGATACCCATCATGGAGGCACATAGATGGGTTGCAATGCTCTAAGTGCCTGAGGGTCAGTGTTTGGGATGATAGGGACCTCAAATAGATCCACAGAGTCCTGTAACTTGTCAAAATTGGGGCCAGAACGACCACATAAAATTTGACTACCTTTGCGGTGTAATTTTCGAGTAGTGATGTTATTTGTAGAGCTAGGACTAATGAAAGGAGAGGATTGGGATGGAGAAAATTTGTGGATGGTCAAATATTTAATGTTCAAGTCAGGGTTGACCATAAGGAAGTCTAATTCACTTCCAATCAAATTATGTGGAGCGTCCAAGATAGGTTCAACTGAGCAGGGAGGTAGTGGAGATATGATTGATTCGAGAGGGGGGATTTTAGGGAGGATCCTAATGAGAGGATCAAGGGAGTAGGATTGTCCAGTGCCAATGTATAATTGGGGTGTACGAGAAGTCACATATCAGGGTGCGGGAGATAAATGAGCTCTAGAAAGTTGTGGAATGGTAATATGTTTAGACTGGTTGATGATAGAGTGGGGGGGTGATATGTTAATAGGGCCTAAAAATATTTGTGGGATATCCTGAGGGGGAGAGGGCAAGGACATAGTTAGTGGAGATGAGGAGGAATATAACCGGGAGGGAGAAAAATTAGTACCTTGTGGTGAGTGTGAATTCCTTTCATTTTAGCAGTTTGTAGTGCAGTCCTTCTGCATCTGCCTTCTCATATTGTGCATGCTAGCATCTCGCTTCATAGGATAATGCCGCATCAAACGACTCATCATGTGACAAAGAAGGCAATGAAAGGGGATGCCCCACTAGTCAAGATGTTGGCGAAATGGTATCATTGTACATTCGAGATCCAAGTTTTCTGGAAGGCCACCAGAGAAGTGAACCTTAGCAAGTATCTAAGCAACCTGTTTATCTCTCGCACCCATAACCTTAGGTTCCAAGTCTATAAATCTTCCTATAGTATTACCAATTTCCATAAAATCTCGCTTCGTCCAAAATTCCAGGGGCAGTCTAGGCAATTTGACTTAGACTATCTCATTTTTCAGTGTGTGCAAAAGGGGGTTGAAACCAATATACCATTTATGAAAATGTAGGAAAATTCTCCCACAAACCCATGGAAATTTTAGTACTTTCTCTGCATCCTTCATGTGAAGAAAGTGAATGCTAAACCAAGAGTTCATAGGGATGCTTATCTTCAGCAAATATCCCAATAGTGGAACCCGGGATTATTTTGCCCATACCTGTATCTCTAGTTCAGTAAATTCTGTAGAAGCCCATTTCGTGACTAATGTCCACTTCTGCAAGCTCACCACCCTATCAGTAAGAACATCATGCCCAAAGCTCAAAAGTTTTGTCACCAAATCCGAATGGATAAGTCTACGATTATGGTGATTACCTTTACGTCTTCTGAACACCACTTTATTGATTTTTATTAGATTTGAAAAAAAAAATTATTAAACAACACATACTCATCCTTTATCTAAATAAATTCCAGGATATTTTTGGTTTTCTTCTTAAAACATATTTTTAATAAAAATAAATTCTTTGTTTTTTTTATTTTTTAATTAAATTTAATATAAAAATTTTTACTTATTTTTTATTAAATTCCATAACTATTTCATTCAATAAAACAATAATTAAAAAATAAGAGACATAATCTATGAATAGAACATATAGAATATATCTCTTTGCAAAAAAAAAAAAAAAGTAAGAGGAAAGAAAAAGTAAATGCTTAGATATAAATATATTTAGTGTTGCTTTATTATTTGTTGCAATGATAAAATGATATCTTTGGTATCTTGTGTTGTCAAGTTTTTTTTGGTAGTAGTGACCAGGATAGGGTTATGTAAAGGAAAATTTATATTAAAAATAAAGTAAATAAGGAAAAAATTAATTTTATAAAACAAGGGAGTATATATGAGAATGTAATTAAAAAAAAAATGTAGTAAGAAAATAAAGTTATAAAATAAATATTTATATAGAAATTTACTTAGTGTTGCTTTGTCATTTTTTATTTTTTGAGTATATTGTATTGTTAAGCTTTTTTCGTAGTAGTGACAATGAAACTTATTGTTATACTAAGAGTCTTGTAGATTTTTTTTATGCATTACTTCTACGAAGTATAACTCATCATTATTTTTCACCAATCTTACAAACCACCCATACTTCTCTAATCTCTTTAACAACTTCCATACTTAGTTATATGTTGCAAGCCTTTGTGTGGAAATTTCTCACCTAAACAATAACTTTTCACTTCACACTCTTTCTACTTTATGCCTACACATACAATTGTTCCCACAATACTCTTATACTTAATCATATTTTATTAGTGTTCAATATATAGTCCACAATCTCTTCTTCACACACCCATTTCTCTGCATAACTATCTATTCACACATTCAAGTCTCCTTTCTTCCTATCCTTTCACACATCACATTCTTCACACATATGAATTATTCACACTACGATATCATATACTATTATAAAATAAGTCTCTCTACTTACACATCATACTTAGTGGAATTTTAAAAAAATACCCATTTTTCTCGTTACAAAGCTAATTCAAAATTCATTTAAGAAAGCCCGATCCTCAAGGTAAAATGTGGTGATATGGTGTTATCAAAATCAAATCTTCCATGATTCCATGAAGGATGTGTCCTTGATTATTAACCCCCCAATATGATTCTTTCATGTCCTGGTGAAGGTGTTACTAGATGAAAGGATGTATTAATAAATGTTACCCATAAACTGATCTTTTAAAAAACTATGAGCTTTGTAATAGAACACTTGAACTATCATGTATATCAAAGTGTTTTTAAGGAACAAAGAATTATAGTGAGTAAAATAAAGGAGTAATTCTTTCATGATGATACAACTAATTCACTCGCTCGGCATGATAAAACTTCCATTGCTCGATGACATACTAGTGGTATTGAATTTGACGACTAAGAAAAAGTTCAACAATAAAATTTGAACTACGTGTCTTGCTAATGTTGGATGTGTTTCAGAGGTATTTGTTTTCAAAGAATTCATTTCTTAGTGTGCCTTCCATTTTGATTAGAAGGCTAGAACTATTAAAGTTGTTGTACAAGAAAATAATTCAATTCTCTTAGTTTTGAAAATTTTCAAGAAAATGTTGAAGTTACAAAACCTAAATAGGAAACATAAGCTTCTTGAAGTAGATGATTTCCTTGAATCTCGGGTTGGGATGTGAATGTTCCTCGAGTATTCATGGTTCAATTAGTGCACATGTTAAAAGTAGAGAGTAAATGATCGAGGTGGATATTGGTGGCCACCCGCTAATTCGACTTGGATCCCCTCTAGTGCTTCGTGCAGTTTTTTCAGTTACCTTAATTATAGCACAATTTACTATTTTTAGCAGTTTTTCGGGTCCTAAACTTCCGGATCCGTTTTGAGGCCCTAAACGACGTTTTTTGGGAAATCTACCGCAAGCGATTTTTTTGTTTAAAAATCATCTTTTCCGTCGTAGTCCTCGGAGAGATCTTTCCAATGGGCTATCATGCACGTCAAACGGAGATAAGACGACCAATTCGCGACCCTCGGAAGTTGATGTATCAACTTACCCAAAAACGGGGCCCACAAGTTGGTGTTTCATCTTCCAGGGTTAGGTTTTGGAATGTGAAGGGTTTTTCCATTGTTTCTCAACAATAAATAGGCCTTTGAGCCTCATTGTAACACCGTTCAGAGGCATGTAGCCACACATCGCTTCTCAGAGATAAGCTACCATCGCCCTAGCTAGTTTATTTCTATTTCCGGTTGTAAGCATATTTCAGTACTTTACATTAATGAAATGAAACATTATTTACGCTGCATCTCTTTATTTATGGTTACTGCATCTCTGTATTTATGGTTATCTATGTAATCTATTGCGTTCCTGTTTAAATCCGGATCAGTGGTATCAGAGCGGTCTGCTTTTTCTTTGTTTTTCTTTGCATGTCCC
>APFE031055035.1:246855-272784 GCA_000404065.3 Pinus taeda
AGCCGAATGGACAAAGCAGTCCAAGGGACCTTGGGATCTGAATCCCAACGGTCACCAAATGTACTATAAATGTATATCAGATTGTTAATAAAAATGTATCGCATGCTTTATCTTTCCTATTTTGTTCTCCCTGACCATGTTTGTTTAACAGTTATTCTTTCAACTATTATGAATCACAGAAGCTTTAATTCAAAAATTAACTGACATGTAATTTACGACAACGAGAAATATGAAACATCTCCAACTACTTACAATGTTCAACCCCTTCCACATTTTATAACATAAATCAAGAACAAGCACTCAATGTCCTAAGCTTGGTCCCTGCGCCAACATAGTAAAGCAACTCCTCCAAAGATACCAACGTTTTCATCTAACTCAACACAGTTATAAAAAATTAGGCGTGTAAGCTTTCTGGCTTGTGCCAACACCCATATATTCTTCAACTTCACCAACCTTAATGCCCACAACTCCAAAAATACCAAAATTTCCATAGTTGGCAACTCTTGTAATTCAGAGTACCCAAAAATCTAGTAGTCTATAATGACAGTAGCACAAGAGATAGACTCCGTGGAGTTAGAGCATGCAGATGCCAGTTTGAGGTCCAAAAAGAAAAACCCTAACAAACTTCCATGGATAGCTCTGCTCGCTTTGGCCGCGACATTAGCAACACAATTCAAATGGGCATCGAGATGCATCAAAATTCAATTGGCGCTCGAGGAAACTTCGTGAAATTCAAATTCAAATGGGCATGGAAGAAACAATCTTGTATTAATGTTGCTTATAAAAATAAATTGGCGAGACATTCAATGCATAAGTCAGAAATCGACAAGCCCTGTACAACGGCCGGAAAACCGAGATGGTCGTCGAACTTTCTATGCCATGTATGACCATCCATCCATTGCAAGGTCACATCGGAATTTAAAACGTTACATTATAGAATATTATATTGAACCTACACCTGCATGTCGAGCTGTACATCGAAATAGAGAAAATCCGCGCACTAAGACTGAACCTGAGCTAAACGTGAATCGACGCAGTGAAATTGAACCTGAACGTGGGCCTGCGTGTCGAAATGTTTCCATTCTTTTTTTCCTTCGCACTCAGGATCGAACTCATACTGGATCCTTTATTTTCACTATCCTCTTCCATTAACTCATAGTGGATCCGTTTCAGAGAAAGTGATATCATACTAAACACTGCGTATGGAAACTGTTTATGTTTGTATAAGACGAAGAATCTGTAAATAATATAATTAGCATTTGCATTTGATGTTGCAAAGGAAACGTCATAAGGCATAGAGTGTGGAAGAATATGGACATGTGAATGGGCATTGTTGAAAGCAAGGGTGGATGATAATGAGTTGCAATTGAAATTGTTAGTTATGTGTATGCTGAATATAGATATTTCGTAAATAATAGTGTGTAGAAGAATAGTGACATGTGAATGGACATTGTTGAAAGTAAGGGTGGATGATATTGAGTTACACTTGAAACTATTAGTTATGTGTGTTGTGAATATGGATAAGTAATAGTAGTGTGTGGAAGAATAGCAACATGTGAATGGACACTCTCGAAAGCAAGGGTGGATGATAATGAGTTATAGTTAATGTCATATAGAGGTTATCCATTATTCATGTAGCAGTTGTTGTTTATGTGAACATGTTTTTGGACATTATTTTAAGTTTTTTTTTTTTTGTATTTGGACATTTCGTTTTTCCATATGTTACATATTTAAGAATGAATTTTCACTTTTAAAGAGGGCACACAAGGTTGCTAGCTTCCACAAAATTTTGCAGTGACTATAAATATAATTTTATTTGTTGTATAATTCGATTTACCATCGTGCGAGTAAAAATTAAATGTCCTTTTCCTACTACGTGGTTCTATCAACCAGGGGTTTCCAAAAATACAAGTGAATGCCATCAAACTCCTCACTGAAATCAAAAATCAAACTCTCGGTGAAATTTTCGTAAATATAGGGATGCACAAATTCCTTAACTTGCCAAAACTCTATTAAAATGACATTCTTCACTACTAACTTCATATGAGATGTCATGAACCTTCTTTTGGATAAAACCTCGAATGTGTTTTTAATATCCCAATTCATGTTCTGTAACACTCGCTTTTAAAGGCTTGAAATGAAAATTATGGTTCAAGCCACAACTTTATAAGGAACATATGCACAAAACATGCTTAGGACAACCAATGCAAATTATATCTGCATTATTTAGCAAGTCCTGCTTAGCAGAAACACTTGTGACAGCTATCAAATTGCCAGTTTGTCTATCTTCAACTAAACCCCTCTGACAATACTGAGATTTCCCAAGAAAGAGAAACTAGCATGAAATAACAAGTTGAAATATCATCGAAAATCTATACCTCTGATTGTATATGATGGCTGAAATGTATCATAAAGATATACTTTTGTCAAAGATAATTAAAAATAATGCTAGAAAGTAGCAACCACAAGCTTAACTGACAACCTCTGCCCACTCATTTCCATTCAAAGCCCATGACAGCAAGGCCTAAAGTGCCTACCAATAACAAAATTGCTTCGATGAAATAAGTTGAAAAAGACCCCATCTGAGAACATACGATATGAATACTATCTTCCCCTGCCTGTCATAGACCACAAAAGGCCACATGTCATATACAATAAATGTAAATGTGTCAGTTGAGAGACCCAATTACCTAATATTATAGATCAAGTCCTAACACAACTCCAAAAAAAGGCCACATATCATATACAGTAAATGTGTCAGTTGAGAGACCCAATTACCCAGTATTACAGATTAAGTCCTAACACAACTCCATTATTCTACAAGCTGGGTAAAATGGGAATGGTCACTGCACCAAACCCCTTTTTCTTGAGTACAATATATCCATTATAGTAAGTTTTAGATTAAATTTAAAACATGTTAATTAAAATTTAATATGAAATTTTGATGGTTATGAAGATGAATCATTAATAATATGATTCCTTTCTAAAAAGTTGTCTATAATTTTGTTAATATAAAAATGAAAAATTAATATAATAAATTGAATTAAACTGTTTTATTATTATTATTCTAATTTAATGTTTGGTTATGCATACTAAATATTTTTTCATATAAAACTAAATCTTAAATGTTTACTCATTTACAAATACTACAACAGATACCCCTTTTTCAGATTAATGTTTATGAGTAGTAGGCCAAAACTTGCAAAATGCTTCAATTTCTTTTCCAAAATTTCAGAGATGCCTATTTGAAAACCCTTGATATATTAGTGTTTGATCCGAACATGTTTCAAACATACTGGTTGTTGGGTTATAGATATTTCTGTAAATTGCTACCAAGCAAGGAAGAAGTCAAAAGCGGATTGGTATTAAAACCATGGCCACAGCTCAAGGACTTGTGTTCTTGTCCCCAAATAAGACACTGCAACTGACATATGAGGGTGAGTTTTATGAGGTACTCATAGCAAAAGCCCAGCTCTAAGCCGTAGGAGACAAAGGGGGCAATGTAGCCACATTTTGAATATTGCTACAGGGGCTTAGAGCATACTATATTGCAGGCTGTAAAGACTCCACATTCAAAACATAATGGAAAGATAAGATGAGAAAAATATTGGATCATAAAGCAATAGAGAGTATAGTGGAAGCATGGGATCCTTATAGTTATTGTTGGTCCTCCTTAAGCCTTGCTAGGATTGGTGGCTTAGGCAAGAAGAGCGATTTTATAGGTATGATTTTCATTTTGTTGCTCCTATGGGGCTTCTTAGATTTAGAATTTGAAGGGACCCAACATGGGAAAGGTGTTGTTTGGTGGCTTGGGCCTGTAACACATGAACTGGTACTTAGCCCCAGACAACTCGAGAGTGTACAAATTTCGGAGGACAAAGGATAAAAACGAGTTACTATTAGAATTTAAAATGCCCTCTTAACAAACTCCACTTGGGATTTCTTGAAAATTTTAATTTACCAGGCTCTACATTTCATCAAAAGATAAGAGCCTTAGTGTAAAAGAAGGATTGAAACTGAAAATTAATGAACTGTTATCATTTTTTTCCATTCTTCCAGAGTCACAAAACATGTATGTACTAGTTCACTCTAAATGATGCATGATTTATTGCAGAGATGGTAAAAAACTCAATGCTCATTTCTTTTGATCTCACCAGAAATTTGCATTTTGAAATCTTCTAAATCTATTAAAATAGTAACAATAGTACAAAATTATATCCTATTTTCCAGTGATCAGGAACTTTACGGCCCTAAAAGATGTATTATGCGTAAAAGCTTCTGATTTCTTTGTCTTCTAATAGTTTTGTGTGAACGAACTCCAAATTTCTTGCACCATTCTGACTTGAAGTAAATGCGCAGGTGTTATATGGTAGGTAGACAGAGTAAACCTGCAATTGTTTTGGAGAAATTTGTAGAGCTTGTCAATCAGTAATCCTTCAAAAGGACCAATGCTCTTATTAGTCTTCAATGTGATTTTTCCTAGAACATACACAACCCTTGTATTCTTTGCCAATTCAAGCTACTGCAATTCCTCATCTACGTAGTAGTTACTTTCTGCCACTGTATTTATGCTTGCATAACTTCTGTCATGTGAGGAGGAATGAGTTCTTCTGAGCTTGAGATAGTATTTTATGCTTTCAACAACCTGGTTGATAAATTCAGATCCTTCAATGTTTGAGGCATCTTTGTAACCATATTGGGCTACGCATTTATATACACCCTTTGGCTCTAGTTTTCCAACCATAAATCTCTCCGACAAAAGCATTGTCTTGACTGGAATCATTCTTATGATGACAATGACAAGAACTTCATGCACAGACCCCACATTCTTTTCATAATGTGCAATAATCGGTGGTAAGCCAGAAATAAGGTCACTGCAGAAAAAACAAGTTCCTGGTACATGTGAATTCACTCGGGTAACCAATCCATTCAAAACTTTTATGCTGAGTTTTCTTCGTGCTAAATATTTATATTTTTTCTGCCTTCCATAGTTCCAAGAGAACATTATGGTCAGAAAATTAGGAAGGGACACCAACCTCCCTGTGGAAACTTATTCTATACAGATGATAGATAAATGCCTTCAAAGATAGAAAAAAAACAGAGTGAAGGGTAGTATAAGAAAAACATGTATGTTCGAAACCACAAGCATGACCAAGGTTACTATGCACGTCGTAATGAACATAACCCCGACAACTGCAACCCCTGCACCACCAAATACCTAAAATTATCCTTGGAAACTCAAAAGAATCCCTAAAAACTACCAAATTCTGTTGTCAGATATAAATTTGGATATTCTTACCATGTGCATTACCAATTTGTGTTCCATCCCAGAATCCTACGATAATTGCAATGTAGATAACCATGAGAACATAGTTAACTTCAAGTGAATAGATTTGACCCTCATAATTTTGGGAGGTATGCACAATCTTCACTCAAGGGAAGCAACTAAGAGCCATGGACTATTTTATGATTGAGAATGTTGTTGTAATCAATGCTTTACTGGCTACAATGGCTGCTAAAGTGACAACAATGAACATTGACCAATACACAGGCTATGGTATTTCTTTGTAAAATGTAGAGCCTATGTCCCTTAGGTTTTTTATCACATAAGCTGCTTGTCTCGTATATTTGTTAAGTAGAGATGGGTAAACCAACACACAAAAAGCAGGCTGCAACAAAAAACCCAAATTTCTCATTATATTACAAAAACTTAAGGAGGATGAGCACACAGGTATGATGAAATACTAGTAATTCTGTCCTTGACATATAGCTTAGACCTGGATTGATTTCCTGTTGAAAAGGCCCAAGTCTACAAACATGGCCTCGACACCTGGATCCAGTCAAAACAAAGAACTGATGTTAGTGTTTCTATTTGTATAACTTTAGCATAAATAATTGGGATGAAGTTATGAATTGTGTTTGAGAAAATCATTGGTATGGATTTATCAATTTTGTTAGAAAACAGTTCCAAGTATACTATATGATAAAATGAGACACATATCATCAATCAATACCTGTTATACATAAGACTACACCTCCAAGCATCACCCATCCTTATTAGTGATATTCATGAAAGTAATAGTATATATAATATGGGTTGAATGCCTTGAATGCTCCAAGATAAAATTTCACAATATTATATTATCCTATCATGATGTTGGTCACGAACCAGGCAATCATTATGGGTGAGAACTTGAATCTAACTTTACTTGTACCAAGTTTTTGAAAAAGGAACAGTAGTAACAGGATAAAAAATGACACGAGTACAACAACGCCTGCATGAGTTAACATACAAAAACATAAATTATGTCAGGAAGTGGGATGCCATAATTCACATTATACACACAGATGATATCATGTTTATGATAGGGAGCTGCATCCCTCCTTCAAATAAACTAACCCATACTGAAAAACTTGATTACATCCCAATACACTCATGGAACCCAAGCTAATAGTGTCTACTTCACATTCTTGTATCATCTTACCATGGCTCATGTTACTGTTCCTTGACTGAATTCCTTGCATAGCTGACAACACTGCAGGATTTAAAAAGGCATCATAATTTGGAACAAAATCAACATGTGCAGGATTTAAAAAGGCATCATAATTTGGAACAAAATCAACATGTGCGATGGATCATTGTAATTTTAATTAAAACTTCTATCAATTTTATTAAAATACCTCAAACATTTTTTATAATTTTAATTAAAAATTCTGTTAATTTTATTAAAATACTTCAATTCTGTCTATGATTGATTATCATTAAAACTACCGTGAAGGTTTGTGAGTTTTTGAAAGCCAAAAATAGGCACCATTGAATTTTATTTGGATCACGATTAGTTACAATGAACAATTATTTGTGCAATAATTTGTATGTTAGGGTTTTGCAGTATGTTGACAGTAAGAATATTATGGCTTTGTCTGCACCACCACAACACAAAAATATTTCAATCCAAATCTTTCTTTACAAATTACAAAAAAAAAAATCTCAGCAAATTTGATATTGCAAGCACTCCAGTGAAATATAATAAAATCCACAAGATAAGCATAAAATCCTTCCTGTGCAAGAACGCTACGCCGCCTTATCTGCAGATACATGGTAAACATTTACTTTCCCCGCACAGAAATTTGTGAGAAAGGAGAAAGGGGACTCTCGTTGGGCTCTGCATAAAATCAAGCTCAACATAAATTCTGCCACTGATTTGAGGGGAAAATTTTATATTTGATGTAATTTAAAAACAGAAGAGGGCAAGAAGATTTAATTTATTATGATTATGATAAATCAAAGAAGCTCTCCCTCTATTAAAGTGTGATAAGGGGTGAGTCAATAATTGAACAATGAGTTTAGATACTCAAATTTAACTATAACGAAATTGAATTTTATACATATATGCATCAAATATCAAACTTACAGGTGACTGCGGATTCCAAAATTTAATAGGTGTGGAGTTATCCTTTGGCTACTAAAAAAGCTCGTAGGGAAGGAGATTTGCGTCCAGATTTGGGGTTTTTGCGTAGTTTATTGGATGTACCAGCATGTATTTTAGCCGAGATTGTGCTTTGAATTTTTTCCATCACCACTGCTCAGCTTTCATGGTACTCATTGAAAATAATATTGTTCCTCCACCTCCAGATCTCCCAAAGAACAATGGGTGGAATGAAGCCCCTAGTGCCATGCTACGAACTCCACCATTCAAGACACTCTGGAATATCAGACAACAGTGGGAGCTGTAACCCAAATGATACATCCAAGGTATTCCAACTTTTTGTAACCTTGGGGTAGCTTATGAACAGATGCAAATTGTCCACTTCCACTTTTCTACATAAAACGCAAAACCCAGGTCCAGACCAACACCTTTTTTGTAGATTTTCCCAAGCCAAGTTTTTGTTCCTCCAAACTAACCAGAGAAAAAGAGATTTTTTAGTAGGAATATGGGAGCTCCAGAATGTAGAAAACCAACATACCTCAGCCTGGTTGGTTTCTAAACAACATAGTCGATTGTATGTATCTGCCACCATTATATTGTCAACCTTCATCTTGCCGTGCCATATGATCGAGTCTCTATGGATGCTATACTGTTGGAGTTGCAAACAAATCGAATTCTAACTTTACCTTATTAAAGAAATCACCACATCAATCTATATTACATAACAAATTTCGTTAGATTCCCATGGAATTTATAATTTATAAGAGTCACGTACGTGAAATCTATTTCTATGCATAACAATGTTATTATGTTGCAACCTATAATATGGAATTTGATATTATTTTATTTATATAGGAAGCTCATAAACGTAGCATGGAGCTTTGTCCATGGAAATACTTGGATTACATAATTATAAATGAATTGAAAAAGTAGGTGGGCTTATATGTTAATGTTTCATAATTATAAACTAAATAAAAATGTGAGTGCAGTTGTACTAGATGACAACTTTACCTTATTAAAAATCACCAAATCAATCTATATTACCTAACAAATTTCGTTACCGAGATTCCCATGAAATTTATATAGTTAGAAAATAACTAAATACTCGTGGACTTGTAAACATATTGCCAACGTACATGATGTACATTACCAACTTTCTGCTCTTCATGTCACATATAAGATCCGTCGAGAGATACACATCATTTTTTTTTAATAAAATTATGAATAATCTATTTACAATAAATGAAAGAAAAAATAAATTGCTCATCCAGGCTAACAACCGAAACGATGTGAAAATGGAGGCGGTGCTTGCTTCTGCTCACGGTGGTTCTTGAGATAAAACGCGTTTGTTCGCTCAATTTAATGTCGATGAAAACGATTTGGTTAAGATTAGAAAATGCCGCCTGATGCCATTAATGGTCAATACCATCCACCCACATCTTAAAATTATTGTGATGAGCAAGCCAACGAGAAGATGATCTGGTCGTTTGAATCTTTCCTGCCTTTCCAAGGAAATGTCACCGGCTTCATCGTGGTGTAAGGAGACACACTGTTAATTCTGTGCTAAAAAAATTCATCCTTTTAATACACGTTTGCCTACTTAGTCATCTAAATTTACACTAAATATAATTATCGTAATTGATTTAAATGCTGGATTTGCTATTCAATCTTCTGAATATACATCATATTTAAAAATGATATAGAGTTTATTTACCTCTCCCGTTCGCTTTTGGAGGAAGCGTTGCAAAGATAATTTCGGGACAATTTCCAGGCCTGCACATAGAAAAAGTTAAAAAAATAATGTTAAAAACACAATTTCAATCTTGAAAACCTTTCTATTCTTTCTACTTTTTGTCGAATAGTATGAAGTTATGAACCACATTTGTCAATATAAAATATTTCACGATCCGCGTCTTACCTATAGAAAGTCTTTCAGGCTGATCTTCGTTGTCAACGTTCGATGCAGGCTTATGATGCAAACGTTTCAATATCTGTTATTGCGGATATTAATCTGAAGTCTTCTTGTCTTCCTCGAACTTATAGAGCTGGCAAGCCTAATAATGGCTTCTGCCTGCCACGAAAATGATGAAATAAGTGTGCGAATAAATTAAAGAACGTGAAGAGGATTAAAGATGCAAATGTTTAGTCAAAAATATATACGAAATTTGTTGTGAATGTATTAAATTTGTTGCTGAGATCAATATAATACCTTCTCAACCGGCACATTGTAAACATTCACATTCCGTTATAAAAAATAACAAATTGACCTGTGGACTGTTGCTCAGGGTTTTTTCTAGAACTGATCTGCTTCAAATAGTGCGAAAAACACAAAGTTAGCCTTATCATACATTTAAGCTCGCTCAACTATCAAGAATTAGTAAATATATCAAATTACAAATGTCTGGAGATGAAAATACCTCGAAGCCGGATCAGTTTGGCTGATTGCAAAGGGCATAATAATGTTTCTTTCTACAACTCTACTGTTTGAACTGAAACCGGTGCATACAAGAAATAATTCCATCAATTCCATGTGACTAGATGCCTCAGAGCGTCCACTAAATCCCTTGGCCTGATGATTGACATGAGCCAAATCGCCTTGCTTGTCATCTGAAAGCTTGATTGACGAAAGCACCTTTTGCATCATCTGCGGTTTTATTCGTGACAAATCTTGCATTGTTACATTCATCAAAATAAATACGAAATCAACCAAAATATTCTGCTAAAACAAGAATAGTTTCATAAGTTAGTGCTCCGTCACATGAACACCCTCGTGGCAGTTCGTCCATCCCACACATTTCAATTTTTTGAGCAGGAGTGCTAAGTTTGAGCGTTTCGGCTGCTGATAATCTTGTAACTGATCCAGCTTGAAATCAGTTTCATAAGTTAGTGCTCCATCACATTCTATCAAGAAACGAGAACCGCCAGTTACAACCGCCCAGGTCTAGTCTACGCAAGTTTCTAGCTAGTCACAACTGTCACATGTAAATCAACAGATGATTATAATTCAATCGTCTAATGAAAGATCGAATGGTGTATAGTGAAGACAGGTAGACAACAGGGGAGTTCGTCTCAGAGGGAAATGCCTTATGGCGTAAATATATTAATGAGCCCCGATTCTAATATAGACCACATTATGGTTATAGGCTAAAAATCTCAATCACTCACTTAATAAAATAAATAAATTTATACACTTCAATTTCAATGTAGACCACCCCTATCGACATAATTATCAAATTGGAAATTCAATGTTAATATTTTATTGTATTTTCTATGGAATTACTCGTAACTTAATGTGGAATCTAAGGTCTTTTGTCTAATGACAGGATGTCGTTCATAACGTGGGAGCCAGGCTTTAAAATTGATGCCTGTTTTCATTATTTTTATCCATAAAATATAGTTCGTTAGTGTTAACTTGCTAATAATTTTAAAATTTATCTTAATGATGGGAATATCCAAAAATTACAAGTTTCAAATTATATATTGATAAAAACTGAATATATTAACTATAAACTAAATGGCTTTCCAGGTGAAATACCTAGAGAGTCTACAAACACTCATACAAGCTCACTTACATTGAGTCAGATGATCCTCAAATATATAGGCTTTCACACTAACAAGATAGTTTCAACCACTCCCTAGGTATTAGGATATGAGGTCTAAGATTAGAGTCGCAAATCTATCATCATCATAACAATAATCTAAGTTTAGCTTTCTCCATTACTTCCAACACTCCCCCTTAATGGAGAAATGGTACTAAACAATAACATACGCCTGCTGGTTTAGTCTCAATTATTCTTACAATTAAAACATGAAAAAACTTGGTAACAAAGGTTTTCATTTTGGTCTTTTTGCTTGTGATTCCATGCTTGTTCATCTCGAATCGAGGCTTCATCTTCACTTTCCTTGCCATGAGGTAGTGATGTATATTCACCTTATTTCTTCCCTAGTGATGGAAAATTTGATTTCTTATTCTCGCCCTTTTTAAGATTATGACAGGTTAGAGAGGAGAATTTTCCCTCCCACTATTTTCGGTGTCAACCATCTAAACGTTAGCTATGATGTCGTCATCATTATTGTTGTATCGCTTGCACACATAGAAATATTAATGAGATCGTCACAATTTAAATTCTCTCCAGCTTTGTCTTCTTCTGCCACGTCTTTGCAATCAACTTCATGTGGCTCGTCCAATTGATATTCAACACTTTGTTCCTCTTCACACCCTCCCTGAAGATCAGCTCGTGTGTCTTCAATCTCAGGATCTTGAACAATAGACTATGCCTCTTAATTTTCGTGGTCATCAACAAATCCACATTGTTTTTTTGAAATTTCTTCTGACTCGAACATACTACTCATGCTAATGCCTCCACATGCCCATATGAGAAAAACATTATCATTAGAATCACATTGTCTAAAAATATAGACATGTTGCTAAAGTTTAGCTTATCTTGCTTTATATTGCTTCGAGATTTCTTTTCGACTCCACATGGCCCTCTAACAAGTTCCAACAACCCCGTTACCACGCAGGTGTGAAACTTCTCTGTTTGGCAGCTCTTCAACTGTAGAACCTTGTAGATTGTGGCTTCTGTCCCACACAGGTCTCAGTGCGCTCGGCTCTGGTGACTAGCAACAAAACGACCTCTCACAAACTGGAAATGTTATCAATATCTAATTCTGATGTATGTAATTAGCAATTTCTGATAACACATATTTATGAAGATGGGTTCAAATCACCAAGAACTTTCACATTTTCATTGTGGCATATAATAACTTAGAAGAAAATTTACCCAATTGGTTTTGGAATCTCCTCAACCTGCAACTTGAGTTTCTCAAACAGTTAAATTTCTAGGACAAATCTACTAGATGACGCTCTGGAACATGCCTGAACAACACACTGCCTCCGCGCAACTTTCTCCACCGACTTCATTGGGAATTTGCTTTACTAGAGATACTGCTGCAACGGCATGAGAATGTGCCAAACTCATGAATAATTAGATGGCTTCCACATTGAATTCACGCTAAAATGCCACAAGCACTTCTTTCTCAAGATGAAAATGTTTAGTGCCTCGTCGTTTCACCGTGGAGAAAGAATGTGCCAACTCCTTCCGCAAAAAATTAAACTCCACGCCTCAATCACGATCTACTTCCTTCTCGACAGACTGTAGTAACCTCGGCCTCAGGAGCAGATCCATGACAATATGGCAGCGAGACCACGCTTACACAACAACTCTCTGCCACCTCTGCTACTACAACAGGACTCCTCTTCCGCTGTGCAGGTCTCCTCCACGGATCAGCAACTTCTGGATCGAAAGCCACCACGCTGCCTCTGCTCAATGCACACCTCCAGGCATCCAACACAGTCTTCAGATGACAACGAGGATGAAGAATGTAACAATTTTACGCAAGATGCCCTCATAGGGTCGGCGCGATTTTACTCCAAGCCTTTGTGCCGATCCAGCACGATTTTCTCCTTAGCCCTCGCGTCGATCCATAAATAAAAATTTGTTGAAGTCTTAACAGTGAATCAACGTGATTTTCTCCTCAAAATCTGCGCTAATTCCACCTCAGCCGTGCCGGCCTCTCTCCACTCTGATACAGGCTCCTCGACCCTGCATGTCACACCCTTACACCTGCGGTAGTCTTTCAACCACTTATAGTGAGGTGTGGCACTACCAATCATTTTCTTTTCACTGATACTTATGATTTTAGACTACGCCTAACATTCATACTTAGTTTATTTTTGTTACCAAGCATTATTATTAGCATTTATACAGATTAAAACCTATACATATTCATCATCAACAGCAATTAACACATATACAATTGCACAACAATATAAAGGGAGAGGTAACTTCCTGCAATATGAGTCTGCTCGAATCAATATATATAATCTTCAACTTTTACAAAGGATAAGTTAAATCTTGGGAAACCCCAAATTTACACTTAGACAAATTTTCACAACTTCGGCAAACTTGGTTGCCCAGCTCGTCGGCGCCTCTGCATGGTCGCCGCATGACTCACCAACCCTTCGTTCACCTCGTCGCATGATCGTGTTGTTTTCCCAACTTGGGCGCGCCTCGTCGTAACCAAGTCACCACACACGAGCGCCTCTGCACAAGTCACACCTCCGTTCACAATTCCAACACTTCACCGTTTCCATCGTTTCGTCGTGCACGACGCACCCTACCCAAGTCTCCCATCCACACGATTTTTCATTTCGGCGTGCACGACGCACCCTCACCCGGCCACCAGTCCGCACGTCCACCCATTCACCCAAACTCGTTCACCCGAACAACTTCACCCAAGTCGCCACATGACTTCACTCGGGTCGCCACACGACTTCACCCAGTTTGCCCGAACAACCTCACCCGGGTCGCCACACGACTTCACTCGGCTCACCCGAACGACTTCACCCGGGTCGCCCAACAACCTCATTCGGCTCGCCCGAACGACATCACCCGGGTCGCTCGACGACCTCACCCGGCTTGCCCGAACAACCTCACTCAAGATTTCTTCCCGGCAACCTCGCCTGAGTTTTCTGCCCAACGACCTCACCCGAGTTCTGCGTGAACGACCTCGCCCTAGTTTCTGCACGAGTTTCCTGCACGAGTTTTTTGCCCGAGTTTCTCACCCGACTTTTCCACCCAACTTTTCTGAACAAGTTTTACACCCGAGTTCTGCCCATCGTGCAGGCTCATCCACGCACCGCAAAACTCCTTGTTCAAACTCGTGTTGATCGAATGATGGTCGTTTGGCTCCAAAAGCCCTCTAATATATATGGGCAGGTGGCGGGTTATGTCACCCAGCCGACCCACGCCCAACGCCCAAGCCGACTCGTTCACAATGTGTTGTCTCGCCCAGGAGGAGGGTTGGCCCGCCCAACTCATGGGACCGCCCCCTTAACTCGCCCAACACCTTATAAACTCGTTTCTTGGCTCGTTCACTTCACATTTTACACGTCCTTCGCATGGTTGAGTCACCCTGCTCGTCGCACGGACCGCAGGTCCTTACATCCTCCCCCACTTGAAGTCATTATCGTCCTCGACAATATCTCAGCCCTGCAACCTTTTGTCACCAAGATATCCATACCAAGGCATACACCCCATTGGTATGTCATATATCAGAAATCATCTCAATCCATGACCATCAACCACCTTGTCACAATCTCCACATGCTGCTCTCTATCATGGAAGGCTGGTCCCTCCATCTCAAGCTACATGCTTCCTGCAACATATCTTGTCAATCTCATCATGTGTTGTCCTCATGTGAACTGTTGCCATGATACTCCAACAATGCTAACACATCTTTGCACACCGCCAGCCCCCATAGCTTGAACTAGTTGGGTAGCTAATCCAATTGTCACGCTCAAACCATAATAATGCACATCCTCATGCCACCATCAGTAGTTTCTCAGTACATCATGTCACATCATCAACTCGATCAAGAATCCATCTCCATATAAGTGTAAGCCATGCTCAGGTCCATGAAGTAGTCCTCATCTCATCTGCAACATGCTGTCCATGATGTTTGGTGTCAATGTGCTGCATGAAATCAGTCGCATCTATCCCAACATCATCATCCATATGTGTATCTCCTCCATATGAAGACACCATCTCATCAAACTTTGACTCTCGATGTGCCACATCCAGGTCCATGAAGCAACCTCCATCATATTTGTAATGTGCCATCCCTCAAGTCTGCCATAGTAACAAGTATACACCTGTCTCATCTATCCATGTGCTGCCCATGATCATAGATCAATCAGCTCCCATGTGTCAAAGTGGTTAAGTCTCGGCTCAACCCATGCCCAAGTGTTGCCACCGAGAAATCATCATCGTCATAACTCCATTTCTCCAAAGTGTCTTATATCGATCCTCCACATCAAGTCACTCTTCCAAGCCACACCCATACATGTACTTGAAAGTATGCATCCCATTCTGCATCAAAGTCTCTGACCTCAGCTCCTCAATGCATCAGATCCTCCAAGTCCACCATATATGAAGTCCCCAAAAGTCACAACCTCATGTCATCATGAGCTCCATGACTCATCTCCAACCAACATCCAGCAAGCATGCAAGTCTCGGCCCAAAAGTCTCTGCAAGATCCCTCAGCTCTCCATGTAGTAGGAATGCTCCATAGTCTGCTCACAATTCCATCCAAGTCCATGGCCTTGTTTGTACAAGAGTGCACAACCTCTCCATCATCTCATAAATAATAAGCCTCCATGTCACACCAGCAAATCTACCTGCACAACATCCCTGCCTTGACACTCCTCATTGGATGCCCATAAGTGACACCTCTACAAGTGCTCCTGCACAATGTCCCTGCATAAGACTGCCATGCTCCATGTCTCCAACCTGATGTCCACGACTAATTTGCCCATGTATCCCAACCAAGAAGACCCATCACAACAATCGGTCATCCTCATCCAAGTCTGCAATCTTCGGTCTAGTGAACTTGGTCACCCAACCATATCATCATCACATGAGTCTCTCCGTCATAGCTCCCCCACTAAAGGTTCCACCAAGACTATCTCTTGGTCTCGGCCATGAGAAGTCCACCCAAGCATCATCATACCTCAAGTGTGTGCCCTCCTCCAATCTGTCCATGAGTCATGCCAGGCACTTAGTTTATTCTCCATGTGGCTAAAGCATGACCCAATCATCTGCAATGATCATCATGTTCCTCCCTTGTCACAGGCCTTTGTACCTTCTACCATAAGGTCACAAACAACCCCAACAAGTCCTACAACAGTCAACAATCCTTGCTTCTCCATACAAGGTCTCATCATAGACATCCATGGTAAGATCCTCCCTAGCATTGGCAAACTGCTTTTGCCCTTCCCTGCATATGGTTCATCTCCCAAAAGCTCAAATGAAACACAAGTATCAACACTATTTGCATCATCATCATGAGGTTCCTCCATAGGAGTATCCTCATCCATCCATGTCTGCAAATTGCATGATCCTGGTCCAACTTGATCAATCTCAAGTTCATCCTCCATCGTTGTCACACCTGCAACATCCTCAATCATCACGGCTTCCTCTTCCTTGTCAGCACAATCTACAACTTCATCCTGCTCCATTGTCCAACCAAGTTGAAGAAGTTCGTCTTCAACATTCCTTTCCAAGACTTCAAGTTTCTCTCGAATCCGGGGACTCTCGGATTTCATCCGCTTCAACCCGTATAAGGTAAGTAAGAGCTTCCCTTCGCATTCTTCCAAACCTGCCATGCCTTGTCATTCAGCTTGGCCCAAGCACAATGCTTCACCTCTATTAAACATGTTTCACCATTCACCTAAATCACCTTGATATTCCACCTGTTACCTGCAAACTTGAGCTTCCTTTCAAGTCTTCGGCCTTTGTAGAATCAGCTCCTTGATTAAGTTCACCAAGTTTCCTACAAACTCTGCACCAGCTCTAATACCCCCTGCCATGAAGTGCATGTGTGTATCAGCTTCAACTCTTCAACACCAGCACCAGCTCCCCGACACTAGCTTTGATACCACCTGTCACGCCCCTACACATGTGGTAGTCTTTCAACTGCTCATAGTGAGGTGCGACACTACCAACCATTTTCTTTTCACCAATACTTACGATTGCGGACTACGCCTAACATACTTAGTTTATTTTCGTTACCAAGTATTATTATCATCCTTTATACAGATGAAGACCCATACATATTCATCATCAAAAACAATTAACACATATTTAAATGCACAATAGTATAAAGGGAGGGGCCCGAATCAATATATATAATCTTCCAATTTTACAAAGTATAAGTTAAATCTTGGGAAACCCCATATTTACACTTAGCCAAATTTTCACAACTTCGGCAAACTTGGTTTCCTAGCTCGTCGGCGCCTCTGCACGGTCGCCGCACGACTCACCAACTGTTCGTTCACCTCGTCACACGACTGTGTTGTTTGCCCAACTTGGGCATGCCTCATCGTAACCAAGTCGCCACACATGGGCGCCTCTGCACAAGACACACCTCCGTTCACAATTCCAACACTTCACCGTTTCTACCATTTCATTGTGCATGTCGTGCCCTACCCAAGTCGCCTATTCGCACGATTTTTTGTTTCGGCGTGCACGGCGTGCCCTCACCCGACCGCCCTTCTGCACATTCACCCATTCACCAAAACTCGTTCACCCAAACAACTTCACCCGAGTCGCCACACAACTTCACCCGGGTCGCCACACGACTTCACCCCGTTCGCCCGAACGACCTCACCCGGGTTGCCACACGACTTCACTCGGCTCGCCCGAATGACTTCACCCTAGTCGCCCAACGACCTCACCCGGCTCGCCCGAACGACTTCACTCAGGTCGCCCGACGACCTCACTCGGCTCGCCCGAATGACTTCGCCTAGGTCACCCAACGACCTCGCTCGGTTCGTCGGAATGACCTCACCCGAGTTTTCGGCCCGATGACCTCGCCCAAGTTTTCTGCCCGACAACCTTGCCCGAGTTCTGCCTGAATGACCTCGCCCAAGTTCACCCTCGCATGAGTTTCCTGCATGAGTTTTTTGACCAAGTTTCTCACCAGACTTTTCCACCCGACTTTTCTGAACGAGTTTTACACTTGAGTTCCGCTCGTCGTGCGGGCTCATCCATGCACCGCAGAACTCTTTGTTCGAACTCGTGTTGATCGAATGATGGTCGTTTGCCTCCAAACGCCCTCCAATGTATACGGGCGGGTGGCGGGTTATGTCACCTGGCCGACCCACGCCCAACGCCCAAGCTGACTCGTTCACAATGTGTTGTCTCACCCAGGAGGATAGTCGGCCTGCCCAACTCATGGGACCGCCCCCTCAACTCACCCAACACCTTATAAACTCGTTTCTTAGCTCGTTCACTTCACATTTCGCATGTCCTTCACATGGTTGAGTCGCCCTACTTGTTGCACGGATCGCAGGTCCTGACACTGCAACTCTGATACCATGATAAAAACTGAATATATTAAATTATAAACTAAATGGCTCTCGAGGTGAGATACCAGGAGAGTGTACAAACACTCATACAAGCCCACTTACATCGAGTCAGATGAGCCTCAAATATATAGCCTTTCACACTAATGGGATGGTTTCAACCACTCCCTAGATATTAGGATATGAGGCCTAAGATTAGAGTCTCAAACCTATCATCATCATAACAATAATCTAAGTTTAACTTTCTCCATTACTTCCAACACACACACACACACACACACACATATATATATATATATATATATGTATATGTATGTATGTATTTTTGACTAGGTCCTCAAGTGTTGCAGTCCATCGGTACACCTAAGCAAACCTTCATTATGTTTTATTCATTTGATTCAATACGCCACCAACCACGCAAAATTGGAAATTTAAGAGTTCCCTCCACGAATCATTATGTTAATTAAGCAAGAAAGGAATTATTTTTCAAACTCCTTTATTTTATGCAATCGCGAGACCAAAATTTTGAACTATCTTTAAGAAAACTTCACCATAGCGCTCAACAACACAAAGATAAAGGCCAGAACTCCAAGGCCGACAATTTAGTTCATCACATAAATGGCTTGTTCATAATGTACAATGTAAAGGGAGATAGCCCTGCATTTGTTATCATGGACTCTGAAGATGATCAACGGACTTTTCCTACCAAGCGTCGAGGAGTCACCCTAATGCAAATCAAGGGGTTCGTATTTTGAGAGAGTTTCTTTGAATCTTAATACCAAAATTTGTCAGAGAATAATTTAAATGTTGATAAAATATTAATAAATTTGTACTGTCCATGTTCCTTTACATGTAAAGGAGGCATTAGGCAGGCATTATATAGACATTAGATAGGAAGAACATGGCTTGTTCCATTTTTCTAAGCTTGCCTTCTTCCACATTCTATCATCAATGGAAACTTTAAATAGATGAAAGCTTTCCTTCTTCCAAATTCTATCATCAATTTTCAACTTTGGATTCTCTTTGTAATCCACTGTTACTTTGTGTTTTGTCTCATACCATATGATTGAATGCATCTTTTGGAAGATATAATATGATAGAAGAAATTTACATGCTTTACTATAATTGAGTCCTAAAATAAGTGTCTTACAATTTTTTTTGTATCATATGATTGAGTCTTTATGAACAAAGAATAATTTTACTATGGTTTAGTTATATGTTATGAGTTATAAAGTAAGTAAGTCTAACTTATACACCTTTCAAATGAAGTGGAAACGAGTGCCACGGTGGAACTGAACCTTCTGCAATGAATGTTATGGTGGAACTGAACCTTCAGTATTTATTGAGAAGCAGGGCCAAGGAGAATATTGCACATTCCTAGCTAGACTCAAATAATGAAAAGATACTTTCAAGTTGGAATGCTAAGTTGTTGAAAATAATGAAGAATATGTATTATTGGAGAGAGTTTGTTTCAAAGTTGTGCATGTGTCCTCTATTAGGATTAGTTCCTATTTTCTAGGAGTAAGTTCTAATATCCCTAAAATGATATAAACTTATATATTTATTATTTTTATGATTAATTGAATAGAGTGTTCTTCTTAGGAAGTCTTCAGGTGCAGCTTGATCCCCTGTGAGCTGCTAGTTTCATAATATAAGTTTCATATTCCACTTTTTAACATGGTAACAGAGCTAGTGAGCCTTGGTGGCTAAAGTGAGTGCCTTAGTGGCAACATTGACCCCTGGTGGTTAGACAACCCCAGTGGCAGTGCAGAGCCTTGGTGGCTAGATTTGAAATCCTTAGTGGTTGAACCGTGAGCCTTAGTGGCAGTGTAGAGCCTTGGTGGCTAAGAGCCCTTGTGGCAAAATTGTGAACCCGTGTTGAGCCTTGGTGGCTCATTCGTTTGAGAGCCTTGGTTGCTAGTTGATATGAGAGCCTTGGTGGCTGAAGAGTGGAGCCTTGGTGGCAGAAGAGAGGAGTTTTTTTCTCTCATACAAAGTTGGAGTAGCACATAATTTTTCCCTCGTTTACATGTTGGTTAAAGAAGAGAGCAACACAGAATTTGGGGTCAATTATTGCACTGATAGATCTCAACTTACACCGTTTTCAATCAGCACGGCCGGAAAGCAAGGATCTTATAGCCGAAACCCGTGCTGCTGCAGTGGTGATTTGGCAGATCTTGGTAAATTGTTGGCAGGTTGCTATAGTGCTGAGTTGGCGAACACTGGTAGATTCTTGGTAGGTTGCTGCAGTGGTGAGTTGGTGGCTCCTGGTAGATTGTTTGCAGACTGTTGTAGTGGTGAGTTAGTGGATCATGAGCAGGTGATTTGGATCGCTAACGTGTGAGTTATGGACCATGATCGCTTGAAATTGAAAGCTTGAACACTTGAACACTTGAAGCCAGTGAGTGAGCTCGACATCGAGATTGCCTAAATCTTTCAGTGGAGAGCTTGTATGCTTGCAAAGCTTGAAGGCTGAGAAATTTTCGGTGGTGCCTCCATGGAGAAGTTGGTAGATTGCCAGTGTGGTTCGAATTACAGTGATGCGGTGTTTCTCTTGTCATGTTGGAGACAGATCCCTCTTGGTATATTTCCGACATGGTTTCGAATTACAATGACCAAAACAAAATGTGGGTCATGGTGGATGTGTGACCATATCTGAGTCTACCTGGTGTGGTGGTACGGTGGAACGATGTTGATTGAACACATCAGATGATTTTCACAAATTTACTATCATATGTGCACTTGTGGTTGTAGATTCGGTTGGCTGGTGATCGTAGCATTGGCCTACAGATCGAGACTGGTGCAACTATTTTCTACTTGAAGGTTGAGACCGACGATCACATGGTAGATCATATTGGTGGTTAGTTTTCATGTTTTTTATAGATTCTTGTTTGTGTTTGGAGGCTGCAATCAAATGAGGATTCAAGATCTCTCCAACTAGCTTGAAGATCGCCTCATAGATCCATCCATTTAGTATGTTTTTGTTTTTTTTTAAGATTGAGATTGTTGGTGTTGGAATTTTGCTATTGGGAAAATCAATTGTTGGAGATCAAAAATCTTGAGTAGATCCATAGATCGATCCTGTCACAATGAATAACCATATGGAATAAGCGTACCTGAATGAGAGAAATAAGCTTTATGGATCGAACTACACAAATTGAAAGTTCATATTTCAGACACTCCTCAAGGGTTCGAGTGTATGGGTAATTGTAAATGGGGATGAACTAAGCCTACTACAGTTAGAGGAGGAACATTTGCAACAATCTTAGACTGGGAGAAGAGGGAGAAAAAAATGAAGGTGATGCTGAATATGTTACTGAAGGACATCATCATCTGTCACATCAGAGAGTGCAAGTTTGCCAATGATATTTGGGGGACTCTCAAGGATTTGTATGAGATAAAGAATACAAATCGGCTACTTCTCCTGAAGAGTAAGATTCTCTCCATTAGAATGGAGGAAAATGAATCGATTGTTGCGTACATCTATCAAAGTAAAGAGTTTAGAGACAAGTTGGGTGATATAGGGGAGAAAGTGTTGAACAATGATCTTGTCACGATTACCTTAATTGGTATGACTGATGATTATCATATGTTCATTACAGGGCTGAAAGTGAGGGAGAAAGCTCCCACCTTTGAAGAACTAACAGGGATATTGATGTAGGAATAAGAGAGGTGGATGAATTTGAAGCCTCAGAATGCAGATCTCGCATTGATGGCGAAGAAAAAGCCTTTCAGAGGTAAACTAGGAGCAGGACAAAAAGGAAGTGGTACACTCGAGAAAAAGCCTTTCCAAGGTATGTCTTCAACCAAAAATGATTAAGGAACTAAGTGTTTTTACTATGGTAATTCTGGTCACAATGCTAGAAATTATTATAAGAAAAAATATTTATGAAGCTCAAAACAAACATAAGAGACATACAAGTCACTTTATTGAAAAAGTTTAGAATCATGATCTCAAACTATTTGTGTTTGATTTTGTTCTCTCTACTGAAACTGACGAGGCCGAAACTTGGTTTGTGGATTCTAGAGCTTCCACTCACATGACAAGTAATAAGCATTGGTTTGAAAGTTTTAAAGAGGCCAGTAGTGGTGCTAATATCTACCTTGGTGATGACATAGCATACTCAATTAAAGGGTATGGAGACATTCCTATGATATTTCTTGATGGTAATATGAGGGGCATCCAGAATGTGATGTACGTACTAGGTATTAAAAAAAAATTGATATCTATCTCTATGATTGCAGATCATAACTCGAAGGTATAATTTTATAAAACCTATTGTGTCATAAAGGATTTTCTGGATCACCAGAAACTAGTCGCATCGGGGATACGAGTTGGAGGCATGTAAAAGTTTAATGTTACAAGCATGCCACACCAAGCTTTAACTTCAACAACGATGACAACAGAGAATCTTTGGCATCAAAGATTCAAACACATCAATATTCATGACTTATTACTGCTACAAAAACAAGGTATGGTTAATGGACTCCATGTTTTAAAAAATGCACATGTTCACTATGAAGGATGTGCACTTGGAAAGATGCATAGGGATAAATTTCCCTCAAATTTAAATAGAAGAAAACGAGATATACTCGAACTTGTGCACACTAACATATGTGGACCGATGCAAACAAGGTCATTAGGAGGAGCTTATTATTTTTTATTATGTGTTGATGATTTCACAAGATATACCTAGGTATATTTTCTCAAAAAGAAAAGTCATACTTTTGAATATTTTAAAGAATTTAGAAGTATGGTTGGAAAACACACAGGGAAGGTCATCAAAATTTTCCGCTCAAATTGGAGAATACAATCTTGGAAACTTCATCAAATATTACGGGGAACATGGAATAATTCAGCAGTTTACAGTACCCCACACTCCACAACAGAACAAGGTTGCAGAGAGAAAGAACATAACTCTGGTGGAGTGTGCATGCACCACGTTGAAAGGTAAGAACTTATCTAATGGTTTTTGGGTAGAAGTTATTAATACCGCAGTCTATTTAAATAATAGGATTCCAACGAAGAGCCTTGATCCTAAGACTCCATTCGAGGCTT
The DNA here is from genome assembly GCA_000404065.3 of Pinus taeda. Taxonomy (NCBI): domain Eukaryota; kingdom Viridiplantae; phylum Streptophyta; class Pinopsida; order Pinales; family Pinaceae; genus Pinus; species Pinus taeda. The sequence goes on from APFE031055035.1 coordinate 270,272, forward strand.
TATATGCTTTTAAGCTCGGAGTTAGTCATTTAAGAGTATTTTGTTCAAAAAAATTTGCACACATTCCTAAGGAGGATAGGAAGAAATTATATGTTAAGGCCATAAAATGCATATTTATAGGGTATTGTTCTAAGTTTAAAGCATACAAACTGTTTAATCCATCTACTCAAAAGGTATTTTCAAGTAGAGATGTTATATTCCACAAGCAGGTTGATGAAGAGAAAAGAGACAAGGGATAGGAGGGGAACATGCCTTTGTTGATTGAAGATAACAATGAGGAAATTAAGGACAACCATGTATAGAAGCAGGAGAAAAAAGAAGTATCAAGTGATGCATGTACAATCAACAATGCAAGTCCACTAAGTTGTAAGCAAGACAGATTTGAGACAAGTCCACTACTAAGGAGATTAGGTAGGCATACTCAATTACCAACAAGGTATAGAGACTATGCTCGTATGACCAGTATTTTGAATGTTGTTGAGCCCTTAAATTATAATGAAGAAAGTAAGTATGATGAATGGAGGGCAGCTATGAAAGAAGAATATGAGTCAATAATTAAAAAATAAACCTGGGAATTATTTGAACTGCTAGAAGGGAAACAACCCATAGGTTGTAAATGGTTATATAAACTTAAGTTTAAAGAATATGGTAGTATACACAAATATAAAGCTAGGTTGGTAGCTAAAGGGTACTCGCAAAAAGAAGGTATTGATTATGAAGAGACATTTTCTCCTATAGCTAAGTTAACCACTACTAGAATGTTAATAGCCTTAGCTACAAAGCATCATTGGAGGGTACACCAGCTAGATGTGAAATATGCTTTTTCAAATGGAGAATTGAAAGAAGAGGTATATTTAACACAACCTGAAGGATTTATTGAATAGGGGCAGGAACATCTGGTTTGTAGATTAAAGAAAGCACTGTATGGATTGAAACAGGCATCCACACCGTGGTATGAAAAAATAAACTCTTTATTCTTGCATAATGGTTATAAGAGGAGTAAAAATGACCCAAATCTATATATTGTGTTTGATTTAAAGAAGTATATTGTCTTGATTTCTTCATATGTTGATGATCTAATCATTACTGGAAATGTTGATGAATTTATTAAAGAAATAAAGGTGTAGATGTCACAAGTTTTTGAAATGAAAGACCTGAGAGAACTACATTATTGTTTGGGTATTGAAGTCTGGAGGGATTTTGACCAGACTTTTGTCACTCAAGGAAAGTATGTCAGGGGAATATTGAAGAAATTAAGAATCGATCAGTGTAAATCTGCCTCAGTGCCTTTATAATAGAATGTCAAACTTCAAAATGATGATGGTTCTAAGGAGGTAGGTGCTACACTATATAGAAAGCTAGTTGAAGTCTGATTTATTTGACTACAACTAGAGCTCACTTAGTTTTTTCAGTCAGTGTTTTGAGCCAGTTTATTTCAAAACCTCTTGAGAATCATTGGGTGGCAGTGAAAGGCTTCTTAAGGTATCTTCAAGGAACCTCAGACTTTGTCATTAAATATACTGATTCTTTTGATGTTAGATTGATAGGTTTTTCAGATTTAGATTGGGCTGAAAATCTTGATGATAGAAGATCCATACCAAGTTATGCTTTTAGCATTGGGTCCGAGGTCATTTCTTGGAGCACCAAGAAGCAGAGTAATGTATCCTTATCTTCAGCAAAAGTAGAGTATCAAGTTTTATGTGCAGCCACTTATGAAACAATTTGGTTGAGGAGACTTCTCTGTGATGTTAGAGAAGAACAAAAAGATTCTATGGTGATTAAATGTGACAACCGAAGTTCAATCAAGCTAGCAAATAACCCTGTATTTCATAATAACACAAAACATATTGATACTCAGTTTCACTTTGTTAGAGAGAAGGTTTAGTGTAAAGAAATGTTCATTGAATATTGTAATACCTATGAGAATGCAACATAGATCTTCACCAAGCCCCTTAGAAAGATTAAATTTGAATTGTTTAGGGAGATGTTAGGTGCGCAAGTGAACCCTTTCTCTATTAAGAAGGAGAGTTGAAAATAATAGAGAATATGCATTATTGGAGAGAATTTGTTTCACAATCTATGCATCTGTGGTAGATTATAATTAATTCCTATTTTCTAGGAATTAATTATAATATCACTAAAATAATATAAACTTATATATTTCTGATTTTTATAATTAATTTAATAAGTGCAAACATGCTCACTATAAGCTACTAATTTCAGAATATAAATTTTATCTTCCAATTTTTTAACATAAACAATAATAGCCCATCAAAAATAAAAGCGCCTTAAAGGAATACAATTGCATAAGCCTAGCGAAAATAGTTAGGGGTACTGCAACCATGAGTGCCGTACCGTCTTGTGGAATCCAACGAAGCAAAAAGATTCGACATCGGCCTTATGTTGGCGACCTATCAATCACTCTAATTATTTCTCTAATAAAGAGGTACGGAGTAATTGCCAATTTGCCATTCTCTATATTTTAAATAGGTGTGGAGTAATGAGCATTATTT